>CAJNOP010000004.1:89266-193432 GCA_905250075.1 Rotaria sp. Silwood1 | reverse complement strand
AAATTATGAACATTACCGTTATCATCCGAAACACTGAAAACTTACAAAAGACTCATAGGCGCCACAGAAAAAGTGGTCTTCGAAAAATTTTTTTCTGATCAAGAAAAAATAAAACTAAATATACAGAAAGGTATAGAATTTCGAGCTCTACCTTTCTATAATATTGACAATGAAAACTGAGAGGTGGCAGATTTACAATGAAATCCCGCGGTGTCCTTTTTCATAACTAAATTCAAATTTTAATTTTTACACGTAAGATCAAAACTTTTTATGCATCCATCTATTTCATTGCTCAATACATTATAGATCAAAGTCGTTTCATTCTCTTAGGATTATATGAAATATCTTATTCATATTAACTCAAATAATACATTGAAATTTTATCGAAACTAAGACTGGATCCATGAGAAAAAAAATCTGGTGTCCGAACTGGAACTATAGATTACAGTTAACTGTGCTACTGTTCTAAGAGACTACTTTTATAGAACATATCAATTAAAGTATAGATTTGGAAGAGATGACAAAAATAATACCAGTGGCCGACTAAATAATTGAAAAACAAAAAAAAACGAATATTTAATAATGGTTTTAAACATGATAGAAATAAATTCTGTACCAGGTTTCTCTAGATTGAAATCAGAACCTGAAAAATTGAAACTATTGAATCTATGAATAGAATTCGGAATTTGAATTACAAGAACTTGATCCTACACATCTCATAGAATAAGTGACGAGAGCCTTAACTAATAGTGTAATTCTAGTTAATTGATTGGTTGTCCATCTTTTAGACTATAATAAACAATGTTACCTTCGTTGTCTCAGTAAAAAGCGATAAATCTTTTATCGTACTTTTTTTTATGCCTTAAATCATGACATTCATACAATAACAAATGAAACAAATAGAAAATGAAAAACAGATTTCTGTGCTTATATACAAGGTAAAAGTAATTAATGTCTTATTATAATAGTTATTTTTTTCTCTGATCGATAAAAAAAAAAGAAAAGAACAAGTTATAAGTTTTGTAAAACATAATCTAGCCATATTCGAGAATCATGAGAAACAGTATACTCAAATGAATTTCTTATTATCTATCAATGAAACATGAAAACTACAAGACAAGGGAAATCAAAATTTAAAAACGATCTTTATCATGAAATTCTTAATCTTTTGAGCTAGTACTTTCAGTTAATGAAGGCTATTTGTTTGAGATAAATACAGTAAACATTTTAGTTTCATACGCAATTGATTCTTCAAAAAAAAAAAATAATAATAAGATATTGGAAATTTCATAACTTGTCATAGAAGTAATTTGTATACAAATCTACTTACACTAGTATTTCATTTGTAATTATTTTCTATCTAATCATCATAATGTCAATTGGGAATATTTTGAATATATCAGAAAATTTTCTCATTATTGCAGAAGAATTATAGAAGACCAGTGTTGTTGAAAGACAGTCCATGATTTCTATCACAAACTTTATCTACTAAATATTTTAGTTGAACATTATAGTTTTACATTATCTGTTAGCCATTTCAACTTTTTTGAAAATTATTTTCATAACATGAGAACATGTAGAAGAAGTTTGAACTCATTGTTTTTCATAACTATACTAACAAATAGAAAAAAAAAACAGACATTGAGTTTGATAGAATTTCCAAATTTTGTTTAATAATAAAGTTTTTTTTTTTCAAATTATTTCATGTGTATAACAAAAAAAGTTCAAATAATTCTTCAGAAAACCATATTACAAGATTTTTTGTTGAAATGCATGACGATCAAACGATTATAATTGTTTGTGATGATGAAAGTTTTGAGCTTAAAATCGATGAATTTGATAAATTTCTGACGTCTGAATATATTTTATTTGTTTTTTTTTGCATTTAAAACTGTTTTGTTAGAAAAAAAAAATTATAGAAACATACGTTTTATTAAAAGGCTTATGAAGAGTTTACTTTAGATTAAGTTCTTTATAGTTTTAGAAATTCAATACAATTGACAGTAAATTAAGTATTACTAATAGAAGTCTCGACATCATATGATAAAGAATGTCGTTAATCCAAAATGATCTTAAGATAACGACGATTGTTACTCTTACGACTAGAAGCGCAAATCCGAAGCTGCGTAATATTTCGGTACATAAGTACAAAAAATGTCATGCAAATTGCTCGTTTGAAGAACATAATAAAGATAGCTGTAAACTACTTCATTAAATAGTCATGTCGACACACTCCCCTCATATATCACTATAACAGATTGTACAATATACGAAAATAGATTTTCTTTTCTTTATTAGACAGAATTTAATGACAATACAAAATAAATGAATGATATGTTTTTTATATTCTTATTTATTTGTTATCACATTATCATTTATTATAAAATGTGAATGATTAAAAAATGGAATCCTATCGAAATAACAAAAAAAAACTGCTTAATTTTGTTCTCATGTTTATCTTGTTAAATATTTTTTGTTATTCGCAAAAAAATATCCTTGAAGAAAAAAATATATATATATTACAGAACGAAAAGAAAAACAACGTAAATTATGTTTAACAAGTTTATTTTACTCTTTATCACTATGAGTAGATTTTTTCTGGCAAAGATATTTGAAAAGAAAAATATATATATTTAATATTTAATATCAGTAATCACTGTATTCTATAAATAGATATGTATATAAATCATTTGAATTATTAAGAAACAAAAAAAAAATAAATGTTATGTAATATCTGAAATCGATTGCTGATCTTTCTTTTTTTTGTTTTTGTTGATGTTATTCATTAGAAATAATTCGACAAATTTAATTTTTTCTTCATTTCATTGAAAGATAATTATTAAAATAAAAAAAATATAATCTATCTTTAGTTATTCACATTACTCCATATGTAGTAGTAAACATGTTTTCTTTCCTACTATTGCACTCAATCACACTATCAACTATGTTTCATAACTTTAATTATCATAGATATTATCAATTACTGTCATACGAAAATAATCACGATCTTTCGAAACATTTATATTTACAATCTTTATATTAAAAAAAGATAAAAGAATTTCAGTTTAAGATGATTTAACGTCCTTGTGATTTAAAATATGAAATATAAATTATTATTGAAATTTGATCAAATACAAAATATTAGTTACATTTTATATTTATTTTTAGATTGATTTGTTTTTCCTTTGCCATACATATATAAATTAAAAACCCATAATTAAATATCTTTTGTTATTGAAACTACGTGATCTATGTTTTAGTCACGTTGATATGACACGTGACTGCAATGTACTCTTTGTATGCCGAACATAGAGTAAAAATATATCTATTCAAATAGACTCAAATCTTATAAGAGAATTCTATATCATTATTGTAAAATGATGTTGATCATAAATAAATGACAAAGAAAAAGAATTTTTTTTTTTATGTTATTTTTTATTTTGCATATAAAATATCATGTATTTTATATGCCACTATCATCATTTTCTAGTATGAAAAATGAACATTACGCACAAAATATCGAATACAATATCTTGACAAAATCGCAAATAGAGAAACAAGCTAATAGAAAAAAGGAACGACAACAACCAAATGAAAAATGAGAGCTAGATTATATATATACATATAAAATCAAAGTTTATTAATAATTGAGTTGATTAATGCGTGGCTTTTTGTTTATTAACTTCTTTGGAAGCCGCATAACCAGCTTCGTCACATTTATCTTTTGCATAATCAATTCCAGCTCCGATACGTTCACCAGCTGTATTGCTTGAATCTTTTGCTTTTTCTTTGTTGCTTTCAGCTGATGCACCGCTGATTACTTCCTAAGAAAACAAAAGATATTTATTGTTTTAATCTTTTTTTCTGAAAAATTAAGAAACAATGATACATACATGAATTTTATCACCAACAGCATTAGCAGCGTTTTTGATAGTTTCCATTTTGTTCGTTTATATAGTAAGTGAATGAATAACGAGAAGATTTGTAAGTATAGAATGTATTAAAACTTTTTTATAAAGATATTCAAGCAGTAACTTCGGCTTTTTATAGGATCAGTAAATCTATTTTTTCTCTTTTTCTAGGGGCCTAAACAAACGATCAAGTCTCTCTTTTTCTTTTATTCATTTTCGAGAAAATAGAGAAGGACGAAACAAAAAAAAAAGACGAAGGAAAAAAGAATATGCGTAGAACCAATGAAAAGCACCGCACATTGAGTTCAACGAGTCTATAATGATGAATACTATGAAGGTCACAGAGTAAAGAGAGAGAGAGAATGAGAGAAAGACAAAAAAACAGAAAGGATATATTGGGGTTATAACTAGATAGAATAAACCATTGTAGACTGTTTGCCCTCTTTTTTTCTGCGAATCATACATAGATGATATCATAATGAGTAATAATTACTCTAGAAGGATGATCATGATAATAGGAACAACAATATATATTAAACATTAATCTATTGAATTCAACAAATTAATTTAAAAAAAAAAACAAGAGTAAATGTTAAACTAAGTGAAATTAATGTTCGAATGAATTTTATCATATTTTAACGATTCAATATTTAATTTTGATTTGATTATTGAGGAAATTTTTCTAAGAATATTCATAATTATATGATAATGTTGAATGAAATATATAAGAACCAAAATTTTAAGAGATAACATGATCAATAATAAAAATAAAATTGTTCGTTGACGATAAATCCATTTGATAACTGCAGCATCATTACCATGCCAAGATGAAGCTGAAAAAAAAAATGTAAACGCATATAAAATAAGAATTTTATTTATTTTATACCTTTTAAGTGTCGAAAAAGAGATCGAGATGAATTATGAATATATTTTCCATAAAGTTCTGCAGAAAGGACACTTATAGACGAACGATTTCGATAATATGATGCTTCATGCGTCAAAAACATTGGACCCGTTGAAAACATAACTGTTGAATATCTTTAAATAAAAGAAAAAGAATTAAACAAACAAACAAACAATTCTTTCTTGTTTAAGAGACCTTCTCTTCATGATCGTTAAGATCAAAAATTTTTGAATTTTTATCGCTAATATTACTTTAAGATGTCCTTTGTTAAATGTCATATAAATTTGCGATTTTCATTGTTAGTGCTTAATTTTATTAAAGCTTATATCTCATTCCAAAGGTGATAAAAACATGGGTCATAGACCTCGAATAGCACGAACGGCTGTCAATTTTTGATAATGCCAATTGCGGAAAAAAGTCTTGATACGTACAGGAAAAGGAACTCGCCCATATACCCCCCTCGGCTAGTTTTTTTTCTTTTAATTATTTTTTAGTAGGGACTGATGTGAGGATATGAGATCACTAAACCAAACCTTGGACATTTTTACTTTTGAGAGAAAAATCAATGCTTTAGGACAGGAATCATTTTCAACAAATATTGACCCTTATGCTGATCCTTAATACAGTAATTCAAACTTCTGAAAGAAGATAACAGAGCAACAGAACATGCCCAAAAAACACCTAGTATTTGTAGATTTCGAATATCACAAATAGCTTTTTATGTGAAGTAATCACGATTTTCGAATTTAGCATGCAAAAATACATCGAAAACTCTAAAATTGATCAGAAAATACTTCTAATGAAAATTTTCGCCCTACTCACCGTCAGCTTTTATTGGTAAAATTTTAGGCTGTATCCCCCTACGGGCGAGAATTTTTATTAGAAGCATTTTCTGATCAATTTTAGAGTTTCCGATGTATTTTTGCATGCTAAATTCGAAAATCGTGGTTATTTCACATAAAAAGCTATTTGTGATATTCGAAATCTACAAATACTAGGTGTTTTTTGGGCATGTTCTGTTGCTCTGTTATCTTCTTCCAGAAGTTTGAATTAATGTATTAAGGATTGTGATCTTTTGTGGAATTTTTTAAATTATTTTGGTAGCCTGTATAAAACTGCATTCATAATAAAAACTTCACTTTTTAATAATGAATTGTTGTGAAGTTATAGATTAAACAATCTTTCTGATACACTGCAAAACAACTGCGTCAGTGAGTCAGAGCTGGAACCGGTAAGAAATCGAAAAACCAGTCCGGATCGGCTACAGAATGCTCTTGAACCGGTGAAGTTTCGGCAAACCGGACGGCATACCGTATAGCTGACTGCGTCAAAAGCGTTCCAGATACTGGAAAACACGTGGAGAAACGATGAAGTCAAATTCTACTCTTCATAGTATAGATTCAGACAGATTACGATTTAAAGTTTTCTCATTGGATCCTAAGAAAAGTATTTAGAAATATAGTTTGAAGAATTTCAATTCTTGATCAAGTCTAATTAAAACTTGGAGTGAGATTCTAGAAAAGATATTCCTGATGTTTTCGAATCATGAAACATTTTAATTTTGTGAATAAGATCTCGAGAGTATGATGCAGTTTTGCGTGTTAGTGTCTATTATTCCTTGGTGCATTTACTGACTTACAAGGATATGCAAAATCGAAAATTAGTTTTCAGTACTCTGCTTTTCTAATATCAGTTATGCTTGTTCATGTTTTATTATCAAATCGTCTTTTCATTATTGCTCATAAAAACAAAATGACAAAATAAAAAATATAAACCAAAGATGAGATATACAACAATAGACAATCATATTGAAAACAAAATAGTCAATTCTATAGCAATATTAATAATAATGGTATTAAGATATATATATATATATACTGTATATCGATAGGAAACCATTTCATCAACTTCATACTTGATGGAAAAAACCAAAAATAACATTTTTTTTTACAAGAAAGCAGAGAAAATGAAAATAGTTATTTTTAATTTTCAGCTGGTGAATTTCCAGTATTTTCCGGGCCGGTAGATTTTCCAAACCGGTCCGGTCCTGTCCGGCCGGACCGGTTTCAGCGCTGCAGTGACTACTCTTTAATGATAGGCAGTACTCATAAAAAAAGCAATTGTCTAAGATAATTTTATTTTTATTTTCTAGAGTATCCTCTGTTGTATATACAGTACAATTTTGGTAATTGTTCATGCAACTATAGATGAGATATAAAATCATAATATAGCATAAGGGTCAATATTTGTTGAAAATGATTCCTGTCCTAAAGCATTGATTTTTCTCTCACAAGTAAAAATGTCCAAGGTTTGGTTTAGTGATCTCATATCCTCACATCAATCCCTACTATAAAATAATTAAAAGAAAAATAACTAGCAGGGGGGAAGGAGAATAACCTATGGAAAATGGATCGCTTCCTTTCTTTTTTTGTTTTTTTCGAAACTAGTTTTTAAATGAAAAAAAATTATAGCATATGCTTCCGTTTCTCAGACATGGTGTATACGGTCGAATTGACGCGCTGTTACAAGTATTAGACTATGTTTGGGATGTTTACCTTTTTGTTTTGAAAAAATATTGTACTGTTGATTTTTGTTAGATTTTTACAAACAACGCTCTAGTAAAAACAAAAGCATGTATTTTTGCAGATATGCTCAGCGTTTTGATCTTTTTATTTGAATGGAAAGAGATAAAAAGAAAATAAAAAAAAATAGATACCCTAAATAGTATGTAGTATCTACGAAAAAATTCTAGCTCTATTAAACTAATTATAGCTGAGAAATTGGTATAGTTTTTAGTTTTTACGACCTAGTATTTAGAAATTTGAAGCCTATGACAACTTTTGCTGATGAATTTCCTTAAAAAATACATTAAAAAAAATAATAAAATTTACTTTGTAAGATAATTTCGATTATATTTTGGTAAATCATTAAGAACTTGTAATAAAAATGGATGTTTTGGTGCAGCTATAATAAAATCATTTGATAAACCAACAGGCATTGTTTTTGGTAAAACAAAACTATTTGTACGTAATTGATCAAAAGATTTTAAACAAATAATATCTAAATCTAAATAAATTCCTCCATATACATATAAAACAACAAGACGAATAACATCAGCACGTTGAATATCATATGGATATGAATCATAGGTTGATAATAGACAAGGAAATTCTTTTTCAATTAAACGTCGAGCATCTTTATCTGTCCATAAATGATATTCATAATTTGGATGAAATTCTCGACAACTATTTGATGCTTGTTGCCAATCATAAGGTATTGTATCAGTATCATGCCATGTTTGATGAATTATAGCTGGAACATTTAATAGACTATGATTTAATTTTGATACTAATGAATAATCAATATGATTAATATCACTTTTTCGCCAAATCCATGCAAAATAAAACCATGGATAAAGAATATATGCTGATAGTAAGATAAATAGAGTAAGTAATGAAAAGAAAATAGTTCTATTACGACAATGTATTACACACTGCATTTGAATTTTTGCTAATAATCTTAATAAAAAAAAAAACAAATAAATTATAAGGATATATTCGGATAATATTATAAATTGTCTATGTTCTTAGATCTCATTTTTAATAGCATAGAACAATAAAGAATGAAATATTGCATATTTCTGTCTAATTATTTTTTGTTTTGTTGTATACCAAAGATTTTCGACGATTAAATAACCTTATTACTACCGACAAGATTAACGTTACACGTATTTTTGATAGATATTTTCATTAATGATCAACCACGAAAAATATAAGTTTTTTAGAAATTTTTTTCATCTGTAGAACTTTGTAGAGTTCGTTTCGCTGATCATTTTGGTAAAAAAAAAATATTCAAATTTACCCAATAAATAACAGACCTTGGCTCCGAATACTCAAAAATATCACCTATTAATCAACAGTAGTCACGAACAGTCGTAAGTTTTGAGTATTTTGACTCTATTGCCGTTATTTATTGAGTAAATTTCAATATTTTTTTTTATCAAAATAATCAGCGAAATGAGCTCTACAAAGTTCTATAGATGAAAAAAAATATCTGAAAAACTTATATTTTTTCGTGGTTGACCATTAATGAAAATATTTATGAAAAATATATGTAATCTTAATTTTGTCGGTGGTAGTTAGGAAGTTTATCAGCTTCAACCGTTTTCAATTAAACTAGGGTAATCGTATTTTTTTCTATTGCGCACCGAATAACAAAACTCATAGTATAGATCGAAGCAATTTTTCATTTTCTACAATATGATATATCGATTATTTTCAATGATTGGTTTATGTAGAGTTAAGCAGGTACCATATCGTACCTGTTTAGTCTTATATAATCTAATCAATCAACATGATGATTGATATATTTATTTTGTAAGACATGAAAAATTATATCGATCTATGCTAATAGTCTTGTTATTGAATTTACAAAAGAAAAAAAAAATGCGATTACTACAGTCATTATCGAACATGTCGAAAACTGATAGATACCCTAAAGTTATTTAGTTGTCGTAAATGTTTGTTAGTATTCAATTAAATAAAAAAAAATATCAAGACAGAAATGTGCAAAGTTTCTATTAAAAAAAGAGATCTCGAGGAGTGATAGATTTATAATTTTATCTAGTAGTATCATTTACTAATCGATAACTTTTACTATAAAATAATTTCTTAATTATTATTCTAATGAAATTGAAAACGATATGATAGAACTTTAAATTTAATATTTAAAATAATAATTTTTTTTCATTGGTTTACTTTTTCTTATTTGATGTTGTAAATTTACTTTTAATATTCTTTATAATGTAGGGTATGACTTTCAATAAAAAGTTGTCACACTTTTTTCACTATAGACATGGATGTTCTTTTTTTCTTTTCAAACAAATAGAATAAAAGGTAAAGAAAACAGTAGGGATGTATTTCTCATAACTTTTCCTTAGGGCACTATTAACAATAAGTTGAAAACCATGTGTAGTTTCTTTTTTTAAACATGAAAGAAAAACATTGTTCGAGTATATTTTTTTTTGTGACTATGCAAAATCAAGTCGAATTTTAAAACTACAATTGAGTCATTAATATTACGTTTTTCAGATAAATAAAACAACAACGAAATAAAAACGAATGACGCTTATTTTTTTAATAACAAAAAAAAAGATATAAGTCAGAAAAATTTAATAAGACGTCATATACTTTATTATGAACCACTAGGGGTGCTACATTACCATTAATACTAGAGTTTTTTACAAAGCAATGAATGTAGCTTTTCTTTGAATAAATTTTGATAGAAAGCAGATAGCAAGATGTAGTTTCTGCTATTCAAAAAAGAAATGTTATCGAGGCATAAGACTATGTCATATTAAATAGATTTAAATATGATCTTATTTTTAGTTTCTACCATTCATAAGTTATAAAGATTTTTCAGAGATCTTTAAAATTCGATCGACTGATTTTTAGATCATCTCAAAATAGATTAAAATAGAGATAATCAATAATGTTAAGTTCAGTAATGATGTTTTTTTTTCCTCAGTTTCAATATGATTCTATATCATTAAATCATAATGTTCAAACTAAATGTCATTATTCAACTCAAATATGAACAATTATCTTTATCATGATCTGATTTAAGATAATACAAAATCTATCATTTCTAGAAAGTCTTTATAACTCTTAAATGATACAATCTAAAGAGATCTTAGTCTTATATCGATCTGTAGAATTTGAACTTCTTTCCATCAATACGAGCAAGTAAAATCAAGATAAAGTGAAAAATTTTCTAAAAAAAAACTTTTAACGCCCTAACATGTCTTTTGTGAATAATAAAAGACGTAGTTTGCTACCTTCTTTCTATTAAAAGTTATTCAGAAAAAACAGTTGCATCTATGGTTTATTGAAAACATCAATAATAATAAATAAAAACCATCAACATGATTATTTATGGCCTACGAAAAAATCTTTCACGATGTATCTCTCCAGTTGTAATAATTTTTTGACTGATAGATATTATATCGTATCCTAGTATCAATACTTAAAAGATTTCGATTTCTATCTCTTTTTTTCAAAAGCTATGAAGATTTTTATTTTACTCTTATAGTACATAACATGCAATATTAAAAAATTCATATCAGTTAATAAAAATACATACTAAAAGTCAGAAAATTGTTTTCTTGTATTGTTTGATATTGATTATATTCATAGAAGTTTCAATGTTTTTTGATTTTTTGTTTTTTTCTTTGTCAAATGATAGAATTCCGTTTTCTGAAGAAAGACTATATGCCACATGGCTTCATATAAAAATATCTATTTTTCCATTATCATAGATTATATATCTTTGTAGCAATGATTTTTATATTGCTGTGAGGTAGGTGAGATTAGGATGTGAACTCACTAATGAGATAGACATGAAAGAAAAAAAACAAGGAAAACATCAATTATCATATATGTGTTTAATAGATGATCAGTAGGCAGAGCTGTCGCGAGCGGGGGGGGACGAGGGGTCACCCCCCGAATTTTTTGAAATTTTGTTTTTTTTGCTCAA
The DNA here is from genome assembly GCA_905250075.1 of Rotaria sp. Silwood1. Lineage (NCBI taxonomy): Eukaryota > Metazoa > Rotifera > Eurotatoria > Philodinida > Philodinidae > Rotaria > Rotaria sp. Silwood1. The sequence continues at coordinate 182,083 of CAJNOP010000004.1, read as the reverse complement.
TTTTTTTCAAAAATTTTCAAGAAATTTTCGAAAAATTTTCAAAAATTCTTCAAAAATTTCTAAATTTTTTCAAAAATCTTTGAAAAATCTTCAAATATTTTCAAAGATCTCCAAAAATTTTCAATAAATCCGTAAATTTCTTTTTTCAAAATTTCGATAATTTATAGAGGTTTTTGAAAAATTTTCGAAAAATTTTCCGACCCCCCTCCTCATTTTTTAACATCTCGCGACAGCTCTGTCAGCAGATATATATGATGGCAGGCACTATGATGCGATGAGAATAGGTCATTAAACGATAGAAAAATGTAAAATGGAGAAATTTCATAGATAAAAATGAATAACAAATTACAGTATATGCTGAAAGAAAGAAAAATATTCACTACAGGCAAAATTCACGAATATACTTAAAACTGAACAGAACAAATCTATACATATGTGTTATATATGACAGAACATATGGAAAATGCCCCACTTCATTCGTACTTCAGTGTACTCTAATAGTATATCAATACTAGGTTCGTTTAGCTATTTCATGTCTACTATATATGTATGTCAAGAGCACATTAGTCGGAGTTCATTTTATATAAGTCAGTTTGTCTATAAAGCACAAATACTTTATTACAATTCACGTATCAGTAAAGTATGATGAAGTAGTTGCACTTTATTACTAGATAGACTTACAAACAATGAATCCAGACAAAATATACTCGGGACACACGTTAATTGAAGATTTAAACTAGCTAAAACATATTAGAGAATAGTTTTGGTATATTCTTGGAGTATACTAAAGTACATTATTATCACAAATATATATGATCAATAATAATAGAAATAAATCTGTTTATATGAAGATATGTGCTGTATGATCATTCTTCAGAAAACGAAATTCTATAATTTAATAAAGAAAAGAATTAAAACATCGAAATTTTTGTGAATATAATTAAAATCAAACAATACCAGAAAGCAATATTTTGACATTCTATTTTTAAGTTGATTGATTGATGGATTTTTTTAATATTATATGTTAAACACGATGAAAAAGCGAACGACAGAAAATCGTTGAAATTGATCGAGATAAACACTTTGAGAGATTTTTTCGTTTGTAAGAAAAAAAAAATAATAATAAATGTTGAATGTAGTAAACGTAATAAACAATAAGATAATAAGCGATAATACAGTAGTAGATAATAAGAATAATAATATATAATAAGAAGATAATTATGAAGAAAAAAGAAAAGTCGTTGAAATACTTTTAATCATCACTTAGATCTTTATTTTCATATAGAACTATTAAAATAATATCGAACGTTAGTTGAACAATAGAAACTACTACAGCAAAAAGTATTTTTCTAATTATATCATCTGTCGAAAATCATCGAATAGATATCTATCATCATGTACTACAGCATTTTTTCTTTTTTCAAATCCAATCATATCAATGATTTCTATAAATGATACACAGCTTTTTTTTGCCATTTTACTAATCATTATTAAATTTTTTAACTTTTTTTTTCAAAATGTTTGCTTACAGTGAAATCATTACAATTATCAATTTTATACTTATCATCATGAACATCAAATATAAAATTTAAAAAAAACCAAGAGATTCTGTACAATATAATTCAAGAAACAATCTATCATTTTGTTATTAAAAATTAAAGCATTTACTTTTTTTTTTATTTACAAAATTTTTTATTCTATTATTTTAAAAGTAGAAAAAGTTGTCAATTATTTTTTGCTCTTGTTGAACTGCAAAATAAAAATTTCATCAAATGAAAACTAAAACTTAATTATACTAATTTTGACAGATTTTCTTTCTTGTCATGAACGAAAAATATATACAATATTTTATTTTTTCTATTAGCAACGGCACGTTTGAGAATAGAATTGAAAAGAGTACTTCTTTCTATTGTTGAAAATTTACTTTGAAATTTTCTTCAGTTATAAGAAAATTTCCTAGTTAATTTTTTCCGATATTACAACAATTTAAAAAAAAACTTTGATGAATGTTTGAAGGTCACTAAAAATTTTTTCAATCGTTTTTTTTTGTTTTTGATTTAAACTAATAACAGAATTCATAATTATTTATTCAACATTCTCAAATAATCGAGTATGCTCTTTCGTCTTCGATGATGATAATTAAATTTCTGAAAATATTGTAAACAAAAAAAAAGAAAATACTCACAAAAAAAAAATTATTCAATTGATTAATGTATCTTGTATAATGAAATCAAAATCTATAAAAGTATCTAAAAACTTTACCGCCTTTGGCGATAAATTGAGAAGTTTATTTTCTTCAATAACTAATTGCCAATTGTGATTTTATAAAAATCAGAATTTGTTTCTATTTATTAACAATTGTTGCGAATGTTGCTGTCTTTGTCAAGAAGAAAATATTAATTAACTTCTGAACTAAATGCAAAACAATGTTCATTGTAGAAAGAGATGAAAATTAAGTAGAATTTTCTAGAAACTTCAACTAATCATTTGCTATGCATCAAACTATTTTAACTTATCTTTAAATGAAATTTTTATACGAACAAATAGTAGAAACTAAATACCTTACTACATTAATATGGATTGCATCGACCTATATTTTTTCTCTGATTTTCCGAAAATACTCCGTCTGTTCTAAACTCATCGTGCCGCTTGTAATATTTTCATGTTCATGCTCATAAAAAGAGAAGAATCAATCAAATACTCGTTGACATCTTGAATTAATTGCATCCGTTACATGAAAACAAAATAAGAAATTAAAGAATATTCTTGCGTTCTGTTTAGAATAGATATATACGAATAAAACATAGATATAAAAGACACTAATATGTATATGATGTAAATATGATAACTCATATTCGTAGTATATTTTAGAGATGATATGATGAAAAATCAAAAATCATTGTTGATACTTGACATATCATTAGATATATTTTTAATTTTTTGCGATAAAATTTATATGATTGCTTTAGTGTTAGTATTACAATTTTCTTATCTGAAACTAAAAACAAAAAAAAAAATGATGTATTAATATTGTGAATGAGGGATAAAAAAATTAGATATGAATTAGTAAGAATATTGATGAAAAAAAATTTTATAGAATTCGGATGTTTGCATGAAAAGTTTTGTTCGTATAATGTTATACAACGAAGATATCCAGTGCATTGTATTCTATGTATATTTAGCATATATAAGAAAGTTTACAAGTTGATATTTGCCTGATTAATACTATTAAAATACGCATAGCTTTCAGAGAACTAAGCTTTTTAATATTTACGTCGAAAAGACAAAACAAATTTAGATTTGAGATGAATAAAAGGGTATTAAAATAGTGTGTATTTCAGTTTTATTAATTAAAATCGATTATTTTAATCAAATTCAATGTAATATATTTTAATTTTTAGGTAAAGTCATAGAATTAATATGATGCGAATAGCCGTTTTTATCAATGAAATTGAAATACAATAATTTTAATAATCATTTTATTATTTAAAACATCATTCGATTTTTTTTTTAATTTCTTGAGTACCTATGTTTATGTGCTTTTGTTTATATTATATTAAAATTAAAAAAAAAATCTTACTTCTTACTGTATCATTGACCACATTTATAACTTTTACATTTTATTACATATTAATTCGTAACAGTAAGGTAGGGAAAATGCAAAATTTCAGTAAAATTTTTTTTTTTCATTCATTTATATATGGTTTGATAGAGCCAGAAAAGCTGATCACGAATATGTGTTTTTTATTTCGATTTGATCAATATTTCATAGAGAAATACGCTGATAAAGTCGAGTGACTACAAATGTCATATCTACAGCTATATTGTGCTTGTTTTATAGAAATTGTTAAATTTGAGCGACATTTATTTTGTTAAATTTTTTAAAAATATTATATTCTAAATCAGCGCGAAAAACTGAGCAAGAAAATGTTATTTAATTAGATTTAAAGCTGAAAAAAGTTTACAAAATCCTGTCCGATATAGATAGCCCAAGATACTGAAAAGTACATATCTTGCAAACTTATCTAGTTTTTTGTTATAAGAGATAAAACCAACTGTCTTATCTCATTAGAATCGTCAGATGATGTGCTATAACCGTTACTATTTTGTTTTTTAAGATTCTGTTTAATTGCTGAGAAAATTGAGCTTTTTTCTCATTTGATGGCAAAATCTGATAAAAGCATGAAAAATATGCTTGTATTTAGCAGTTTCTATGATTATGGTTTAGCAAAAAGTGAAATAAATACCATATTCGAAATCAGCATGAAAAACTACACAGAATCATATATTTTTTAAGAAATTTTTTTCCAACTAAAAATCGTCCCCTGGGAGAGCAGGGACAAAATTTTAGAAAAAACAGGCCTGAGGAGGACGATAGGTGAATTTTTGGTGGAAAAAAAATTTCTTAAAAAATATATGATTCTGTATAGTTTTTCATGCTGATTTCGAATATGGTATTTATTTCACTTTCTGCTAAACCATAATAATAGAAACTGCTAAATACAAGCATATTTTTCATGCTTTTATCAGATTTTGCCATCAAATGAGGAAAAAGCTCAATTTTCTCAGCAATTAAACAGAATCTTAAAAAACAAAATAGTAACGGTTATAGCACATCATCTGACGATTCTAATGATATAAGACAATTGGTTTTATCTCTTATAACAAAAAACTAGATAGGTTTGCAAGATATGTACTTTTCAGTATCTTGGGTTATCTATATCGGACAGGATTTTGTAAACTTTTTTTAGCTTTAAATCTAATTAAATAACATTTTCTTGCTCAGTTTTTCACGCTGATTCAGAATATAATATTTTTAAAAAATTTAACAAAATAAATGTCGCTCAAATTTAACAATTTCTATAAAACAAGCACAATATAGCTGTAGATATGACATTTGTAGTCACTCGACTTTGTCAACGTTTTTCTCTATGAAATATTGATCAAATCGAAATAAAAAATACATATTCGTGATCAGCTTTTCTGGCTCTATGAAACCATATATAAATGAATGAAAAAAAAAATTTTACTGAAATTTTGCATTTCCCCTACCTTACTTAAAAACAAGATATTAACTTATTGTATTGTAAAAAGTAATAAAAAATAAGAATGATAATTACTTATTATTGACTAACCATGATAAAAGAATTATTGATAATAAAGTACCCTTTTTAGAGTAATTTAATTATAGGTTAAAGTATTTAATTTTATCGATTGATTTTCAAATATTCTTTTATCATGAAGAATAATTAGAATAAATTTTACATAGTCACTATTCAACAAAAATGAATAAAATGAAAAAAGAAATTCTTTTTGTATCGAAAGATAATCAAAAAATTATATAAGAATATAAGTAATATGAATATTTTTCGAAAGAACATAAAGTAAATTTTGTTCGAAATTTATACGTTTCGACACAAAAAAAAATAGGTCATGACTAATATCGTAAATATTTAGAGTATAATGCATGACATATTAATGAATGTTTTTTTGAAAGTTGAAAGAAAAAAGGCTAAGTTCGAACACTTTATTGATTGATAGCTAAATATTTTTTATGTTACAAATATTGATCAATCAAATAGACTTTTTTGTATCATATTGTCTAAAGTTGATGTCCAAGTAAGAAAACAATGATAGTTTCTATTCATTTTATACTTCCCACTCATAATTTCTTGATAATAGAATTTAATCAGATTAAAAACTTTACTTAAAAGTAGTTCGTAAACATATATATATATTCAATTTTTTGAAAATATAAAATCTAACAAGTAGTAAAAAGACAAATTTCAATAAGAAAATAATTTAGGTATATATATTGAATATTATATTTTCTAATGAAAAAAAAAAGTATGTGATAATTTTATAAAAAATAAAAAGATCTTATATACTAATCAAATTTTTTTTTTCAAACTCAACACTTTAACATATCTGATAATTTTAAAAAAGAATTATTCTATTGATATAATTTTTAAATGATTTTTGTTTTTTATTATTAGCTCTTGTTCATAAGTCTAATAATTAGAAAACACAAAAGAATTATATAAATATCTTACATGATCACTTTGTAAATTTACAACATAATTTATTATTCATTTTAGGATTCGACTTATGATTATTTTCAACACTAAAAGCAAAAGTAAATAGTATGAAGTGTAAAAAGAAAGAAATTACTCGACAATATTAAAGAACTGAAAAGAAAATGTCACAATACAATCTTTACACGGTAACACGTTACAGCAAAAACACACACACACATACAATGGTAAATTTAAAATATTGAAACTGTAGTCTTACACAATATTAACTTTCTAAGTTGTGTATTTTTTTTTGTTTCTTACTCTACATAGGAAACGATATATTCCTTAACTATTACCACTTGAGAAACATTCTTATTGGTTGAAAAAGAAAAAAGCAATTATATTAAGTGCTCTACACCTTCATCTTGTATTATAATATTTTATATTTAAAAAAAAATGCTCTATAAACTAGTGAACTACATTTATATCGATAAGTTCAGAATCTATGAATGAATGTCAAAAAAATAGAGATAGATATTTGTCTTAGTATTTGAAAATATTAAACTATTGTAAATAAATTTTGAAACAAAATGTCTATTGAAGTTATTAAACAAGCTTGTTTTTTTTTAATTTTTTTTTACTCACTCGATATTGATTTCTTGTCAAAAACGTTATTCTTTATATATTAAATATAAATTAAATGATCTAAAACTTTCATTCATATAAGAGAATATTCTTGTAATACATACTGTAAACGTTAACAAAACAGAAGAACACGTTGCTTATAAGGTATAGAGTATATGAATTCTGCGTATTAGTAATAGTAAAGTACATCTTTTGGATACAAAAAAAAAATAAAACATTCACAGAACGAAACAACTTTCATATATTCTTAGACCTCTCCTTGTACATTTTAAGTGTCATGGATTGTTGTTCATGTTCTGCATAAAGAAATTGTAGTTACTATATCTTTATTTTTTTTTTAATATTTGACGAACACTATGATTCTTTTTTACGGTTTCCTGTCAAAATAATGTATATGAATATTATTTCTATACCTAGAAAATTTGTTTACATTACATTTATATTAAAAACGCCCAACAAAAAAAACAAAATATATATATATACATTTGATTAGAAATAATTCTGTACTGTCCTTTGAGTGCTAAAAAAAGTTGAGAAATTGAACTTAAAAACTGATGAAGAAATATATTATTAAGATTTCCATGAAAATGGCTTACATGATTTTCTTGACGTCTTTGTTCTACTTAAATAAAAGCAATTTTTCTTTTCTCTTTTTTCTTTTTTATAAATAATTACTGTTTCTATTGCTATATACGTGCTGTGATAAAATAAAACTCTAAAACATACGTTTTCGACAAAGTACGAGAAAATTTAGAAAGAAAGAAAATAAGGTAAACTAGTCCAAAATAATCATATTTAAACAAAATAGAAAAAAAAACCAATAATATTTAAGAATATTCTTTTATTTTTCATGAGTTTACTTACTTAATATAGATAATCTCGTATTTTTTTTTTATCATATTGAAATTATCAATCTGTATTGTCTTCGTATCAATGTTCTAAAATCTTTTAATCTCACAAAAAAAAATATATATATATATCTTCGCAGTTTTTTTCATGTAAAGCTTTTTTGTTCTACTGTTTTTTTTAAATTTTTTTTTTAAGTATTTTTAACCTCTCAAAAAATACACTAAAGAAAAATCTTGTTTGTTATTTTTTGTTGTTGACAAAAAAGTCTGTTTTTAAGAAATAAAAACTTTGACTCTGTCTATTCTTCTATAAAATATAAGCAGACATACTTTATATGAGTACCTATGATCTAAATCAATTTATCATAAGAAAAAAGTACATTTTAGCAGATCTTATTTTTCTATTGAATGGATTAAGATTAATTTGAATTATGTCTAATAGTTGTTAATGTATATTGACTCATTTATATCTATAGCTAAGAAATTAGCATGAAAAATATTTATTTTAATTTTAAGATATGATAGAAAAAATTTGGCAACATTAGTTTAATAAAAGATAATGAAAGTATACAATTTTTTTTGTTTTCAGACATTTGTTTGTCATCAATGATTATATACAAGACAAATTTTGAATATTATATATTTCATTAATACATTCTTATATTATTGATCTCTTACTAATTAAATATTTTTATTAATTAATAAAATAATTCTATCTGATTAAATAACATCATTTATATATTAAATAGGATTTAAAAGTCAGATACCTTGAACCAAGTTGTAACCTTCTATAAAAATATAAGCAAATGTTTATGTCAAAAGAACTATTACAATGCATGCTGACTTGACATACTGTGTTCTAGAAAATATGACGTGACGATCGTATTATGAATAATAAATATTTTAATCTGTTTGTTTATGCACAATTTAATCTATTGAAAAATGATAATGAGCGAACAAATCCTTTTATTGTACGTATTTGAAGTCTAATTATCACTAAAAATGTTTACTTAAATCAGATGTCGAATATAATTATAATGAAAATCATGATTGCTATTAATTCCTTTATCGGTTGATGGTGATCAGGCTTTCCGATTAAGGGGGGCTGGGGCGTCTAGCCCCCCAAAACTTGAAAAATGTCTGACTTTCTGCTAAATTTTTGAAAATTTCATAGTAATATCTGGCAGAAATTCGAAGGACAATACTTTCTGTCAACAAAATCTCGCAGAAAGTCGATCAAATTAGCATTCGTTGTTCAGTTTCTGCCGAAAAGTCAGGTGAAACACTTTCTGCCAAAATTTTTAGACTTTCTGCAGAATTTTTAGCCCCTTCTACTTTTCAAAACAATCGGAAACCCTGATGGTGATGTAATTAGTAAAGAAACAGATTTCCTGGAGACACTGTCGTTTTTGTGAAAATCTTTTTCAATCAAAGAAAATTTAATATTTGTATAAAATTTTCTATCTGAATATTTGTTCATGATTTTTAGTTTAATAATTGAATTATTATGAAAGTAGAATTTGTTTCTTAGAAACAGAGTTACACTATATAAATTAAAAAAAAAATTCTCTTTCTATATTAACTTTTACAGTTCTAATTAAAATAAAAGTACATTTTTCTGTTTCAATGTCAACAGACAAATATAGTTTAATTAAATATTATCAAATTTACTTTAACAAAAAAAACATTAGAAAATGAAAGTATTTTATATAGATTCATATAGGTATGTCGATATTAGTTTATTAACATTTTTGTTTTGTTAAGAAGTAAAATTATGAAAAATTTTATAATTCATGATATTTTCATGCTAAACGATAAAAAAAAACAACATACCATAAAATTTGATTGATATATAATTATTTCAATAATATTCAACTAAATTTAATATCTTTAACATTAATAATATTTAAAAACAATCCATGTTTTTTTCTGATTACTTTTATTTATCTGTCAAAATAAAATGAAATCGACATTATTATAAATAGGTTTTGTGTTCTATAATCTCGATACACTATTGTTTGTCACATATAATTATGCGTTTTATTTTTTTCCACTAAGTAAATGTAGCATACTTAATGCACACAACATAGAAATGACTTAAAATAACTGTCAGTCATATGTATTTTATCTTGACAGGTAAATATTTAATAAATGGAAAAAAACGTTTAGATTTTTTTTTAAATATCACCACATATGTTAAATTATATTAGATATAAAAATTGATATAAATTTTAAAATTCGAAATGATTCTAAAAGATATTTATTTTTAATTCAATATTATTGAAATAAATGATATTAATCAAGTTTTATTACTTAATTATTGTTTTAATATGTATATATATTATGAATTCATATATATTTCATAATTTTCTTCTTGATAAAACAAAAAAATTTTTAATAAATAGATATCAAAAGTATGTAGTTATATAAATATCAGAAGATATGTTCATTTTCTAATGTTTTTTTTTTTTTTTTTTTTTTTTTAAACAGAATAAATTTGAGAATTTTTTCTTTTTTTGATTGAGTTTATTCTTTTCTTTGATTCGAAATATTATTAGATTATATTACATTCAATATAAATATTTTGACGACAAGAATAAATATGAAACACTAAGACAATTACAAAAATAAATGTAAGATGAGAGGTAAGATAGGTTTAATAAATTTCGATAAGAAATAGGAAAGGCTAAATCATGTAAATACCTGTTATTAAAACCGATAGAATACCAGTAATGTAGTCAAAAAAAAAGAAAATTCTTTGACGACTATGCACTTCGTAAGAGTCGATCACAAATCTCCATGATTTTATCGTTAGAATTGTGCTGCCAATACGCATTACACTCTATATCTAGATAAGCAGATAAATATTTACTTACTTATTAATCTATCTATTGATCTATTTATATATTTGCCTATGTTCTTATCTATTCTGTATACCGATAGATAGTTGTGGGTCTGAGTTTCTTTCATTTCCACGTGTTTTTGTGGCAATCATAGTCAGATGATGTATGTGTCTTTTGGGTGATTTTTTTCTTTTGTTTTCGTTTCACGATTAGGAACATGATTTGTGTATGGAGATAAATATTTTTTCAGCAATACAGCTACGAGAAAAATAATATTTGACATTCGATTCTGGCGAATTTGGGTTGTTGTTTTTCTATTCTTTCAGATATATATATATAATAAGTGTATTAAGAGAAAGATAGCTTTTTTAATTTTTTATCTAATGTTTCCTTGATTAATTGAGATACGAGAATATTTCAGATTTTGACTCGGTATTTATAGTTTAATAAGTAGGTATATATATTTATCTATTTAGCGGTCTGCATATTTTGTGAGCGGATAAGTAGGCAAATATTTATTTGTTTATTTATTTTTCACCTACCTAATGAATACATTGATATAAGTATGTCATGATTTTAGCAATAATATCACTGATAAATGTCATGCATTGCTTGATGAGTCCTTTAAAGATGGTTTACATTAGTACTCGCGATATTTTCAAAATTTTCTAGCAAGACTGAAACATTTCTAGAGAAAAAATCTGTTCATTGTAGTTTCGTCATTATTGGAAAATTTTTTCGATTTACTGCTATTAATTCTAGAAAACTGTGATTTATACACAGTGTCTTTTGGCAATCAATTCAAGTAGATAAACGTTTTAGAATAATAAAATTTATATATTATGAATTGTAGGAAAATTAAAATAATGCATAGTTAATCGATGATAATTGAAAAATTTTCTCAATTGAGCACTTATATATATATATATTGCAAATACAAAAACAATGATTTTTTATTTGTTGTTTAGTTTTCAGTTTCAAGTTTCTAGATTAGATTGAAATCATCTTGAATAATGATTATGAACGAAAAAATCGACCACGCTGAGAAGTATATTTTCCACGACTGAAACCAATACCGGATAATAGTTCGTTTTGTGCATTACATCCAAGACACGTTGTTTGTTCAGGAACACTTTTACACCACATCAAGTGGGTTCCTGTAAGAAATTATGAAAGAAACAAATCATAGTATTAATAGAATAACATAACAACATTCAACTCAAGAGAGAATCGACTCAGATGGTAGTATCTTGTGTTTGAAATGGAATATCTCTTATTAGATTGAATCTCTTGATATTGGAAAAAAGCTTAGAAGAAAATTCTTTCTATTTGCTATACTTCTGAAGTTATAATCATTTCAGTAGATCGTTTATCTTTGATGTAGTACTTAAAAACAGCCGAACAAAAGAATTTTCAGCTGAAGCTTTATTCTATAAACAGTTTTTGAGATATTAAATCCTAAAAACAAAACTAAATTGCTAGTTTTTTTTTTCATAGGATATTATGGTTTTGAAGGTATTTGATATTTCAAAAAAAAAGATCGTTATGTTTGGTTGAAATTTTTTAGAATATTTTAATGATCTCAAAAATTATTTATAGCATAAAACTTTAGATCAAAATTTATTTCTTCGATTTTTTTTTTTTACAAATAAGTCATATTACATATTTATGTATGAAGCCTAACAACTGTTACAAAAAAAAGAGTCTTTAATATTAGTTTTGCATACTGAAAGTTTTTCTTTTCTTTTGTCAATAAATCTTCTTACCTTGTGCACAAACAAACCATTTACTATCACATATGAATCGATCTTGTTCAAAATCTTCCCATTGTATTTCATCAGGTAGAATCGATTTCCATTTGTTATTATTTTCACTATCTTTATTCAATAAAATATAACATATTTCACATGTAAATTGTGTGAATGGATTTGGTCCAAAAATAATCTCATTCAATGTATCAATATCAATTTCATTTTGATTAGATTTTTTCATTATATCAATAAATAATAATCGATTATATTCATTTTCAAGATCTGACCATTGTTGTCGTGTAAGAAATAATGAATCATTTTTTTCAACATGTTCATAAATAGTTTTTAATATTATATCACGTTCAATAGAAACTTCATCATTTAATTTACGAAAAAGCATTACAACATGTACAAATAATACAGCAAGTTTTCTTTGACGATCATTATCAATATTTCTTTTAATAATTTTAATTATATTTTCTGGTAATTCATTATATTCAATTGTAGAACGTGAATTGAATATTTTATTATTTATGAATGAATTAGAAAGAGTTTTCAAAGAATGTGAAGAATTTCCTATTCTTTGTTGAATCTTTTTTATCAAACGTGAATAACGTTTACATTTAATCAATGGATATTGACATTTAGGACATCGAGGATATTCAACATGCATTAATCCATTTGATAGAAAATTTCTTGAATAAAATAAAACACAAAAAAAAATAATTCAAATAAAACAAAAATAAGAATTTTATTTATTTGACTTACTGTTTTTCAAAATTTTCAATATATTCATCAAGAATAGCAGTTGGAAATAGATGATTACATTCAAGTTGAACAAAAGTAGCATATCTTATATTTTGTTGACGAATTGATTTTTGAATATCATTTGGTAAATCTTTTTCACGACATACCAAACAATCAATACAAGGTTCTCCACAAATTCCATTACAATAATGTTCACATTCAAAACGTCGTGTACATTTTTTATTACAAATTTCACGATCACATTCATTTTTACATCGTTGCCCACAACGAAAATGTTTGCATTTATACTGACAATATCGATTACATTGATATATGACACATTCATTAATTCTAGTAGGTATTCTCGGTTCATCATCATGATTACATTGTTTTATATATTGTTGTTCACAACGTGGTCCTAGTTCATGACAACGTTGTTGACGACTATGACCACATGTATAAACAATAAGTTCTTCTTGATCACATGGACGATGAAATCGATTTTGAAGACATGTCGAACATGTACCTTTACAACGATGTCCACATTCCTACACAAAAACAAAAAAAATACAAATTAATTATAGAAAAAAAAAACAAAATTAAATAAAACTCTTACAAGAGTAAAATCACATAAATGAGTACATAATCGATCTCGTAATTCTTTATTTCGTAAATCACAACAACGTACTTGAACTTGATGTCCAAGAGAACATTTATATGGTACAAGTACACCACATTCAAGTTGATTAGTTTTACGCATAAAACATACAATATCACTTGTATGTTCACAATTAGGCATTTTTAATTGAATTATTTCAGAACATGGTAAACATATTGTTGTTGAATGACATTTTTTTTGACATTGATGTTCACAATCATCATATTTTTTTAAACAAGATTTTTGACAAATCAGTAAATTATGTGATGTATTATGGCATGTTAATGGACATTGATGACCACATGAAAGACGAATTTCACATTTAAGACCACATCCACCAAGTGGTCGTTTATTAAAATCATTTGGATCTATACATATTAATTGATTATCAAGATGATTAGGACAATTTATTGGAAGACCTATAGATTTAAATATATATAATAATTTTTGAAAATAAAAAAATATTTTATAAATAAACCTGATCCAATAAGTTTTAATTTTTTTATTTTATTGACAATAATTTTCCATGTTTCATTTTGTTCAACAAGTAAATGAAAATTTCCAATAATATAAAATCCATTTTGTGCACGAGATAATGCAACACATATACGATTATCAACACTTATATAACCAAGACGTTGATTAGCATTACTTCGTACAAGACTTAATAGAACAATTCGATTTTCTTCTCCTTGAAAATTATCTACGACCTAAATATATATTAAATTACAAAAAAAGAAAAATATTCATTTGTTTCTATATGAAATTGGGATTCCGGAATTTCGCCAATACGTTCGGTGGAGTTTCGCCAATTGGCGAAAGTACAGTGAGCTTTCAGTAATTTCATTGTAAATTAGACGTACACTAAAAAAATTTTTTTCACTTACATCGATGAGTGTAGGTTATGATATATGGGGTTGGCCAGTCTGGCCGGATGTCCCAATCCTGTTTTTTAATCAATCCGTCTCTATAATATGTCAGAAATATCTGATTTTTTTGCTAATTATAGTACTCATATAATGCTGATGATCCGCCAAAGAGAAACAATTTATTTCTTGTTTGAAACAAAATCGATAAAGCATCTTTCAAAGCCTTTTGATATTTACCAACAGATAATTCTAAAGACACTTAATGATTGTGATTTGAACCAAGACATAAACTTCCTAGCCTTGACAGATCATTAGCATTATGCAAGTACTATTACTATTATAAAAATTAGATTTTTCTGATATATTATAGAAACTGAATGACGGAAAAAGGCATAGGGACATCCGGCCAGACTGCCCAACCCCATATATATTCTAATAACATTAACTTCAGCGCTGACATATATCCTTTATTAATATTGTTCCGTAATCACTGAGATAGTCCACCTCACTTTCGCTAATTGGCGAAAGTCCACTGTACTCTCACCAATACATTCTCTGGAACTTAGCCAATTGGCGAAAGTCTACTGTACTTTCGCCAATATATCCTTAGGACTTCCGCCACTGGCGAATGTCTTATTGACGAACATCCCACCACCCATGGGATTAACATAGACAAATTCTTTGTATTAGAATTAAATTTTTTTATTCATTAATAAATTTTTGTCATTGAATTACTTACTGTAACATGAATACCTTTAAGATGTTTTAATTGATTCATTGATTTTTGAATTTGTTGTCGTTGTCCCATATATGTTGTTAAAATAGTTATATCATTTTTTTCATAACCTTGTTTTAATAGATAATCTGCTAATTGTAATATATAAGTACTTTCATAAGAATTTCTTTTTGATACACCATCAGCAACATTTTCTTCAAAATTTCCATGATCAATAAAATAAAGTGGATGTGTTACACCAATAATTGATGGACGATTAAGTACTGATTCATGATTAAGTATAGGTATATCATAGAAATGATGTGTTAAACTAGAAATAATTGGAATTGAACGATGCTGAACACATAATTGAATAGATGGCATTTTATTTTTAATTAAACGTTCAAATAAAGATACATCAAGGTTAAAATGTTTTGCTAATGTATAAACATTTGGTGATGGACGAAGTTGAATATGATCACCAATAAGTATTAAATGTTCAATACGTTCTCCAATAGCTGTAACAATATGTGATTCAAATACCTTGAAAAACAAAAAGAAAAAAAAATCATATTTTGATATTAGTTTGATATAGAAATTTTCGTATTTGCTATATTTCAATTTACTTCAGCTGCTTCTTCAACTATACAAATACGAGGAGCTATTTGTTTCAATACTTTTTGATATCGTGATGCACAATGAGTTGTCATAGCAATTCTAAAATAAAAATAAAATAATTAAATTAATACGATTTAATAAAATTTTTATTACATAAATGCTTTGTCCATGTATATTTGATCATTTGTAAACCATAACTCTTGCATAGATTTATGATTTTCATCATATTGTTCATTTAAACGAAACCATTCGTCTATTTAAAAAAAAGAAAACAAATCAATTTATAAATAATAATAGACTAAATATTTCATTGAAAAAAAATATTTTATAGACAACTTAAATCTATGAATTTAATGCATGTAATATATGAAATTTTCTTAGCATATATTATTTTATATTTTATAGGATAAATATTAAATTTTTCAACAATCGAAAACAAATGAATCTATTATCTAAAATTCTTTTCTTTTTTTTCCTAATTTATCTTTTACAGAAAAAGAAAAATATTTTCTTATTAAACCTGTAAGTAATTGAACATATTTCCAAAGCCAATAACGATAAAGAGCTTGTCGTTGTTCTTTATTTATTGATGTTGACCATAAATCTGTGATATTTTTTACTTCATTATCTGATAAAAAAGCTGTTCGATTATTTAATAAATTTTGCATATATTCAAGTTGTTCAATATTTATTTGTTGATATTCTTTTTCATTTGTTTGATTTGGAATTGTAAATGGAATCAATACATTATCGATATTTTCTAATCGACGTAATTCTTCTTCATCTTCTTCTAAACTAACTGGATTTTCTTCAATAGTATTTGTATTATTTGATGTTGTCGTTGTTAAAATAGGATCATTTAATATTTCTAAAAGACAAACTCAGATCGACTTTTTTTTTGAAACTTAATAAACTTAAATATACCTTGTAAAAGTGAGTTTGCTTTCTCTTTATTTTTCTTTTTCCTTCTTTTTCGTTGTTCTTGAAATTCCCCATCACCATCGTCCTCTATAAAAAAAAAACAAATAGTATTCACGAAGAAAAGTTTCAAGTTGTTATGCTAAATTGTATACAGTGGACATTTGCTTGCAAAGTTTATTTCGCGGAAAAGTTGCGATCAAAGAATAAAAATCAAAAAGAAAAAGTTTACTTTTTTTTTACTGAATAGATCAATTCATAGTGGTCACTTTATGTTTAAATTTTATCCATTATCCTATGGCATTCATTCAATAGAGTTGATGTTGAGTCAAACACGCAAATAGTCCTTACACAGATACTAAGTATGATATTGGTATAGCTAAATTTGGTAGAAACTAGCTCATGACGATGATGGCGAACAGGTTTAAAAGTGACCTATTTGCCTTGAATAACATAAAAATTGAATTTATTATTAATTTGAATTTTTTTATGACTCTTTGCAGTTTTGTTGTTATTTTATTTATGTAAAGCTGTAAACCTACTTATCATGAATTATATTTTGAAAAATAATTCATTTCGGATAATAACATACGATTAGACGTCTATAAAGGCATCTATTTTTAGATTGAAATTAGGCCTTTTATTTCGCGGCTCGTGCCAGAAGCGTTAATCTTCATGTTATTTTTTAATAATATGAAATCATTGGTTCTGATTTCCATTCAAAATCACATATTATTATTATTAATATCTCGTCTAGATGAAAGATCATAACAAAACCTACAAGTTTCAATCATTTATCGATAAAAAGTTATTTAAAAATGGTCACAGGATGCTTTATCTAACTGGCTATTAGTTCTAATAAAATTTTTCACATAAAGATTGTGCTATGTTATAAGTTTACGTTAAAAAGAAGATAACTCTAGAAAAACCACATTTCATATTACTCTTTGAGAATGGATCAAAAATGGTCCAACAGAGCGTAAATCATTAAACTATAAGGGATGTACCCATGTCACAAAAACCGGATCAGTTTTAGCAGTAAACCGCGGCTTATCGCGATTCACCATTAGAAAAAACAGGTTAATCGGTAGGGAGCTGGTAAAGCGAGAAAACCGCCGATTTACCGCAGTAAACCGGAAAAAAGTAGAGGTTCACCACGGTTTTTCTCTGTCAAGGAGTCGATAACCGGACCGATAAAATCGCCGGTTTTTGCCCGGTTTTCATTACATGGGTATGCTCTTCGCCGACAAATACGTCTTCGAAAGTGGTTTTTGATCACAGAGGACGCTGCAAAGATGAGGATGGAGGCAAAATGAGTTGAAGTTTTCATGCTTAACAAGTCTGTATAAGAATTAAAGGACTCGCAATAGTCTAAAATATCTCGCGAGTTTTCCGATGAAATGCTTTTCGATGAAGAGCATTACATTTTGAAATATTTTTTTTCTTAACTTAATTGCAAATACTATTCTCTTTTTTTCGTCAATAATATTTCTAACATTGACTTAGACAACATAATTATATGAACTATTCAGATATGCATTTTGACATTGATTTGTCAAGCAAATATCTGATAAATATTTATCTTTAGTCTACCTTCATTTTGTTCTTTAATTTTATTAATAATCATTGGTAATTGTGTTGCATCTAACCATTTAATAAAAAGTTGATTGATTTCTTTTATATCATTATCGGATAATTTATTTAATTTATGACAATCAATTCGATTTTTCATTCGTTGACTTTTTTCATAAAATGATAAACTTTCAGTTTCATCATTTTCACTTTCACTTTCACTTTCACTTTCTGATTGACTATCATCAGAATTGTCTTCATCACTATCTTGTAATTCTAATGATCGACAACAATAGAGTCCACCTTTATCAAGATTCCAATGTCTATGAAAAATATCTAATTTTGATAAAATTGGTTCAATTAATGTTAAAAATTGATTTCGATCCATAACACGTAAAAGTTGACTAATATCAAGTAATTGTTGACTACATTGATAATATTTTGTTCGACAATCATCCATTTGTTTTTTAATATTATGAAGTATTTCATATCTAGTTGCTAATTCTTCATTTCTTACACGAATATCTCGTTTTTGTTGACGTAATTTTTGAATTAAATATGGTTCTATTTGACGATGTGTACTACGACCACCAACACGTACAATTTCACCAGGTTGAAGAGAAAGTTTTTGAATAATTGATGATAAAAATTGATCTAATGCATGATTTGTATAACAAATCATTAGAATTGGTCGTTCACAACCAGTAATTCGTTGACGATTATGATAAAATAATTCAGCTAATCGAACACCAAGATAAGTTTTTCCACATCCTGGTGGACCTAAAATAATTCAATGAAAAATTTCATTAGATTTCAATTAATATAAAATACAAAATAAAGATTAACATTAAAATGAATTTTGATAAATTATCAATGTATCTTACGAAGTCTTTTTTAAATAGAAAAATTATGGATAGAAAATAATTTCGATGTTTATTTTTTATTTAATGTTTATTGAACTCGACATTTTTTATATAATTCACTATAGCACTAGAATTTTTACATAGAACTCTTCTAGAGAATAACTGTATTTTATAGTCTCTACCTCTTCGGCACTTTTTGGAAAACAGCTTATCAGAAAAATTTTAAATTTTCAAAGCCGACAGATCTTGACGATTAAAGCAAAAGTTCTCATTGTGCATGCTATCTTATATGAGATACTGGGATTACAGCGGCTTCAATATTCGTTCCTGTTTCTTCGATACGCTATATTCGATCGAGCTGAAAAAGTTTTTTTCACACACTAGACATTGCTTGAAATGGGTATCTTCTTTGATTTCCTTTTATCTCTTTGTTCTTCAAATAAAAAAGTCAAAATACCAAAGAAATCCTAAAAGATGCATGTTTTTTTTTTTGTATGAATAGAGTTTGGTTTGTGAGAAGTACTAAAAATAAGCAGACCAATATTTTTTCAAACAAAAATAAATACTCATCCAAAAAAAGTGAATAGTATACATGAAGAAAATGTTAACTCAATTAGATATAATAACTGGGAGAAACATGAGTGTTCCAATACTTTTTCCATGAAAAAGTTGCTTTCAGGAAAACGTGAAAAAATTTATAGTTTTCGTTAATTTAATTTTTTCTCAAGTTGTTTAATGTTTGCAAACATTTGTTGTACCTAGTAGATAGATACTATTTTACTCTATAAAACGATCAGCAAAAATCAAAAATTTTAGATCGTGAAAAAAAAATTCCCGTTAAAACTATGAATAAATGATATAGAAAATATTATTATAAAAGAGATCTATACTAATAATACCTTGAATAAGAGCCACTGATTTAGTTATGGCTAATTGTAATGCTTTGTATTGACTTTCATCAAGACCAAGTTGTTGAGCATTTGGCCATGTTGATAAATCTTTAACATTACTTAAATCACCATCAAATTCATTGTGTTCACCAGAAGTTTTAACTAATATAGGTCGAAAATCAATACTAGAATTTTGTTCAAAGTAATTTGGTAAAGGAACATTTGTATCACACTGAAGTAAATATTTTTCAAGTGGTATCTTATCATCTTTTATATTTTGTAATGCTTGTAAAATTGGTCGATAAGCCTCAAAATATGATGTAGTTTCTAATAATGTAAAATGTGTTCCAGGTTGAATTTTCATTAATTTATAATCGCATAATTCTTTTTGACACTATAAATATCGAAAATAAAACTTTTCCTTTCATAAAGAAACATAGCTAACTGTTAGACACAATTCGATTTCATATTGTGGCTATGACTAAGACCCTGTGAAACTAAGATTCGAGCCTATGGTAGAGTTCGTCGGACTCGGATACAAACTCGGTAGATCAAACATTTTCTGACCCCGGTCGAATCATGTTTTGTTACTTTAAATAAAATTTTCTAATTGAAATTGGATGGTCGTCCGTAAGACAGGGGATCATCTTTTCGTATTCGGTGACTACCACACTCTATACATTCCTCAGATGACTAGAGCCTCTCGGAGCTAAAATTTTCGCACCTTGAACCTGTCCGGGTTCCGATTCGAAACCAACCTGACAGTCTTTATGGAATCAAACAGTGTCCAACAGTTGGATATGTTCTCTCGTTAGCATATAGTTTTTTTTTTCTTCTAAATCCAAAGACAAGAAATCAAACTTACTCGAACATATAATGTTCCATCTTTATCAATATTTGAACGATCTTCAACCGTTAATAGAAAACAACTAGTATCAAAATCATCAAATGTTGCAGCTAGTAAATTTCCATAAATTAAACGTCTTGAATTCGTCCATACAATTGTTTTTGGTAAAGATTTTAGATCAATTAATAATGAAAATAATATTCCATTTTGAGAACACATTGTACCTGTGAATATCGTATTTCTATATAAACGAACATTAGAATTTCGAAATGATATATTTCGATTATCATCACTCATATATTGACATATAGCTTCACGTAATGGCCAAAGAAAATCTTCACGAAGAAGACGAAAATGAATCTACAATAAAAAATAAAAAATAATTTTTATTTTGTTTTCATAAAATTATAATAATTAATATACATCAAGATAATGTGTTCCATTTTTATATTGACCTGTTGTAATATTTCTTCTTAAGTAAGGTGTTTGTTGTTGAAAAATTTCATTTAATGTTGGATAAATTGAAAGCTAAAATAGATTATTAATATTTTAGAATTGAAAATTAATGAAATATGTACTTGATGAAAATCATCTGGTGGTGGATCATCTCGTTCTAATGAAGTTTCATTTTCAGATTTATATTTTTCTGTTTTATGTATATGTTGTGTACGTAATTCTTCTACACGTAAGATAAGTGTAGCGACTTCTATTTGTATATCTTCATCCTAGAAAAGCAAAAATATGAAATATTTTCTTTTATTAAATTTTTTGAGAATAAAAATAAGAACTAACCGAAATTTTTTGACTAGATCTTTCGATTCGATCAAATATACCTAAATCATCTAATTGACTACAACAAGATGGATGAAGTTCAAGTAAAAGTTGTAAAATTTTAGATAAAATAGGAATAAATTTTTCTAATAAATCTTTTTGATTTTCATCAGCAAGTGAAGAAGATGTGAGATATGAATAGGAAAAATTTAAAAGATTAGAACCAGGTAAACGTATAATAAATTTAGCAGCATTTTGTCTTGATGTATTCATTGATTGTAAAAGAAATTGAAAAAATCGTACGAGTATTGTTAAATTATTCATTTCAGAATCGGAAAAAAATCTATCAACAAGTTTTGGTTGTTCAAGTAATAATTCACAGCCATTTCGTTCTTGTTCAAAACGATGAAGTTGATCGATAAGTTTTAAATTCTTTGTTTCATTATTTCTTAATTATAAAAAAAAATTGATTTATTATTATATATTTTTTTAACAATTAATAATTTTACTTTAAATTATTTGCAGTTGAATTGAAAGATTTTTTAAACGACATCTTTGACACGTATATAAAAATGACTTTTAAAATAGAATAATCAATGCACAAAATTTAATGAATTGAATGAAAAAAAAAAAATTTCTTTTTATTTATTTATTTGCATTTGACAAAAAAAACCCAATGCAATGAGTCATATTTTCTTTGCTTTTCTGTTGATATAACAGACTTCATTTGAGTGCGTGTGTGCTTATGAGTTCTGCATTGGTTTGTCCTTTCCCTGTGTGGTTTTATTTTGTTAGAAGAGGTGAAGAAAGAAAGAAAATGAAATAATCACTTTCATAATCAAACAAATATTATACTCAGAAATCTATGTAATAAACTATTATAGATGAAATAGATATGACTTAAATACACGTTTCATCACGTAGTATTTTTTTTTTATTACATCGTATTGTCTTAAATCTTTGCTTGTTCTATATTTGCTGATGTGAATGAAGATAATATTTGTCAACTATTTAGTCATTAGTAATGGATTTTTTTTTTGTATATTTTAACGATTGAATTCTATAAAATTTTTGATATTGTTACAATTACATAACTGTTCTGCTTTTATCAAAGACTATTCGATTAATCTTTAGATAGTTTAGCATTTATATTTAATCAATATTACAATAGCAATGAGACACTTATTTGTTTGTTTTTTGTGCATATGTTTACTTTCAATAGGATAAATACTGGGAAATTTAGGAATAAAAATATTAATTTTTCATTCTCAAAAGAACAGGAGTTCGATATGCAAAGTACACATAATACAAAAATCGAGTAAATTGTATTTATTACTGCTTCACATATTATTCGAAATAGCATGAAAAGTTGTTCAAAGATATGTTATTTCTAAATTCATTGATTCACATTTTAATGAAAGAAAAATTTTTTCGACAAAAATTTTCAAATGTTTTTGTTAACCTACATTTCAGGAGTCTTTTAAAAGAATTGAAAATGGAATGATTTTTCAACATGGCTTTGTCGAATATGACCATCTAAATACGTTATTATATTATTGATGGACAGTTTTGTGAACGTTTCAAGTTTTTTGTATTAAGAGATAGGACTATGTATCCATACCTTACTACTATTATTGGATACTAAATTTCAACGATATCATATTAATTTTTTTAGATTTTGATTTATCCTTGAGAGAATCGTATGTTTTCGATTTTTTCGTATTGATACGATACAATCATACCAAAATATGTACATATTTACCTCATCGTACTTTTATTTTTTCGTGATATAGATAACAGATAAACTAATTCGAATCAGTATAAAAAGTTATTACCAATCATATACATTATAATCAACAATGTTTTCTCTCAGAGTCATTCCTTCGGAGGGCTATAGAGTAAATTTTCAAAAAATTCTATCTGTTGAGAGGGGGAAGGGTGAAATGGTTCAATAATTGGCTAGTTCAATGCCAGATAAACAATGTTAATAAGTGCTCTCTTGACGATAAGTAATAGAGAGAGAAGTAAATATTATGAAGTTGTATAATATACAACTGTAATACTCACACCAAATACAATACAACAAATTAAACTCTCACAATAATACAACTTTCTCTAAACAAAAAAAATAATTCACATACTAATAATCAGGCGCCAATACATAACAACTAACATAGAACATTGAGCGCAAGAATCATCAATCAAGAAAGAGAGAGAGAGATGAACAAAAGAGAAGATGACAATACACGTGACGACACAAGGAGAGGGGAATACAGACATAATAGCATAAGAATTTTTTCTTTGCTAAAATATACATAATTTGTTATGGATTTTTTTAATGCTGATTCTGAATAGTTTATCTGTTTTCTATATCATGAAAAAATTAAGTATGTAAGTATTTTGTCATGGTTTCAGCATATCAGTAGAAAAAAATCGAAAGAATCCGATTTTTTCAACGATAAAGCATAATCTAGACAATCTAATAGCTTACGTTTGAATGTCAATATCTAATAATTTTAATAAGATATGACAGCTGATTCTATCGTCTAATATAAAAGCCTAGAAACGTTTACGAATTTGTCTACGCATACAATCATAGTGTACTTGGATGATTTTATTCGACAGAGACATGTTAAAAAAACGTTTTCATGTCAAACTTTTTTTTATATAACTTTTTGAATTGTAAAATAAAAAAACAAAGTCCTTGTAAAACATTTCTGAAATGTAAGTAACAAAAATCTTGAATATTTTTAATGAAAACATTTGTTTTCTTTTCTTTAGCTGTTTTGAATCTCTTTGCATGCTTTCTTAATCTTTTGTTTTTTTTTCTCTAAAACATAAATCAATCGGTGTGAAAATAATACATCTCTGAGCAACTTTTCATGCTGCATTGAATAGTATACAAAGAAGTAAGAAGACAAAATTTACTTGATTTTTACATTATGCATACTTTAGTTACGGCTATATTTGATAAATAGTTATTAGTGAAATGATTGAAAATAAAAATGATTTTTAGTCGTATTAATATGATCAATATAGAATAATTCATGAACGTAATTATAAAAAGCGATTCTTGATTAAAGAAAAACAAAAAAAAGAAAAATTTGAAAGAAATAATACAACAGGGTCAAGTGACTTTTATTATTGATATCTAAAACTTTTTTCGTTTTGAATAATAATAAAAACAAAAGATCAAGGTACAAAAAATAATAGTCATTCGCTAAGTCATAATATTCTTTTAATCATTGTACTTTTAATTACATTCTATTTATAGAAGACTGTATTCGTATGTTTATTTCTCTTGTGTCAAGCAACATCAATTAAAATAGTCTGACTAGGGAACATTCCCAGGTGAAGGAGCCCTTTTTCAGTCGGGGTTTTGTGCATCTTGTAGTCCATAGTGAGCTATGCCTATAGTAAAAAAGTTTGGGTTTTTGGCTTGATTATGAGGAGATACTGAGCTCCTAGTGAATTTTCTCGATAGTATGCCTACATTGTTAGCAAAGCTATACTTCCGAATTTTGACCTGAAACATTACTTGCATAAAGGTCTCAGCTAGACTAGTTTGCATAACAAATTTCAGAAGTTTTGAACAAACTCTCTCTAAGATATGAAACTATCAAGGTATAGTCCATTTTTCATAATAATATATATACTATGCATTTTTTTTCAAAGCTTCATATCTTAGAGAGACTTTGTTCAAAACTTCTGAAATTTGTAATGCAAACTAGTCTAGCTGAGACCTTTATGCAAACAAAGTTTCAGGTCAAAATTCGGAAGTATAGCTTTGCTAACAATGTAGGCATACTATAGAGAAAATTCACTAGGAGCTCGGTATCTCCTCAGAATCAAGCCAAAAGCCCAAACTTTTTTTACCATAGGCATAGCTCACTATGGGCTATAAGATGCGCAAAACTCCGGCTGAAAAGTGCTTCTTCACCTGGGCATGTTTCCTAGTGAGTTATAATAACTCAGTGAATGAATAACTATTCATTTTTCTCAATTATCAAAAAAAAACGAAAACAAAATAAAATAACAATAATAATTTTAGTTATCATAGTCATAGAATAAAATTTGAGTGTTTGAATAGCAATTTCAATTCGTTTTTTTTTAATTTATATTGTGCTAATGTTAACTGAAAATACATTAATTAATGCTTGTTTGTGTCTTTTTCTTGTTCAAAAGAGAAAAACCTAATAAAATTAGTTATTCTATGACTCACATTTTAAATAAAGCATGGCTGATGTATATGCGTATGTGTCTATGAAATGAATTAAATTTGTTCGATTTCTATAGCAATCATTCGAATTTTTTAGTTATTAAATTTACTTTTATATCAATATAAGAATTATTCACATGCATTAGTTTTGTGTCTCGTTCTCTTTGTTATTTAATTTATTCATGAATGAATAAAAGTGAAATCAGTTGAATTTGACTATAATATAATAAGTTTCTTTCTTTTTTTTCAATATTAGTTTCTTTTCAATTTAATCATATTCAGGTTAGGTTTTTCTTCTATTTTCATCATCATATCTAAATATTTCATTTCATATTTCAAGATTTATTTTACTAAAACAGAATTTTAGAATTATATCAAATATGAAAATTTGTTTGAAACAACAAGGATAAATAAACATGCCAATGACATATATATATATATATTCTATTCATATCATAATTGATAATATCACTAGATCATAATATTAATATTTTCAGAACTAAAAACAAATATTTCTATATACTATGTATTATATAGCAAACAAATAAGATATTCGAAATATTTTAGTGTTGTAGCAACAACTCTATAGCATTGTATTCATTACTATGCTAATCGATAAGAACAAAAGTAGTATGCAGATTATTTGTTTTATATCAGTTGCAAATAACATTACTAGTTACTAACATTTATTAACAATTCTAAGTAATATATTAAAGTAATGAAAGATTTTATAGAACGAATAAGTAAAGAATTCTGTGTTAAACATGCAAAAAATTATTAAATTTATTATACATGATAATTTATTCTTGAATAAATTGATACAAGATGTACTTTAGTGTAAAGCAAGAGACATGAGAGCCCATGTTTTACATAGATAAAATTTCATTCAACATTATTATAAATAATAAATCAAGTATATTTATTAAAAAGTACTATGTTATTTATGATAGTATAATAGCAATAAAAATATTAAGTTTTTATTTGATTGAAAAAAAGAATAATTTACTATTTTATTTCTTGTTAGTTGATATATTTAAATAGATAATTGAAAATAAACTAGATTAATAGAGAAATTCTTCCAACTATCTTCTATTTTCATTGTAAGGAACCATTTATAATGAACATTTGATCAAAAAATGCTTTTTCTTTAATCCTTCTTCGTAGTTTGAACTTGTCCAGTTTTAACTAATTTCTTCTTTCGTTTTTTTTTGTTTCGGGAAGTTCTTTATGGACGACTCCTAAAAAGAAAAAGCGAATATGATTTATTAATCATAGATGTCTGAAATATATTCAATCATTTCACTTTAGTATTAATAAATTTCTAAACAATTGTCATTAGTTCGATGCATATGACTAACTCTTTAATCTACTTATCTAAGGTATTTCTTTTTCTTTCTTAAAGATCATACTTGTAGAATTTAGTAATTCTAAATGAATAGTACGATTATTAAATACATATTCATATATTTTAAAAATTAATATGAATATACTTTCTGTTTTATTGTCAAGTAATATTTTTTGTTTTTAATTGTTGATTTTCTCTAGAAACGAAAAAAAAACAAGTATTCAAATAAACTTAGATAGACAAACGAATATTTAGTAAGAGACAGTCGATTAAATATGAATATGATTAGTTTGAATTTTCATCTATCAATATAAGGTATTCATCTTTAGACAAAAAAAAAATTGTTAGTTTTGTTTTCGTGTAATATGCAAACATTGATCAACAAACATATTTACTAACTAATTATATGGTTGAGTTATTTTTGTCAAACAGAAAAGAAGAGTCGATTTATAATTTATGAAGTTATTTATACGTAATAAATGTTACCTTTGTAACAAACATCATAATAAAACAAGACACAAAAAAAAAAAAAATTAATTAAATCCTTGAAATACCGTCAAACAAAAACCTACAAATTATTTTTATTGATATAATCAGATTTTTTTTTTGAGTTAATATAATAAATGATATGCGAAGTTTTATTTTCTATGTTCAATCTTGTCCTCATAAACAAGAAAGAAGAAATGTCAAACAGTAAATCTATTTCAACACGACAAAATCAACTGCGTATTATCCTATATTATTTATCGACAGAAAAACAGAAAATCTGCATTGGGACTTATAAATCAAATGTAGATATACTCGTTCACTGCAAGGTCATTATGCCATTACCTAATTCTTTTTAATTGAAAACTAATGTACTTTACATAGACCAAGGTATTCAGGTTCTAGTGACTTTAAAAACTACATCAAACGTATATCTACTAATAATGTTTCTATATTACTTGAAAACAATGAAATGATTCAAACAAAACAATCATTATCTTTGTCTGTAATATAAAAAAAAAAAACAATATTTATATAGTCTATATCAAAACGTCCTTTTTAGACAAGACAAACATAAAGAAAATAAAAAAAAAGAACCATCATGTTATCATGTTCGTTCAGGAAAAATTATATATATATATATATATCTTAATCAAAAAACCATTCCAGACGCTATTAGTAATAATAATTCTATAACTTTATTTATGAGAATTGATTATTCATAGGTCATATTGACCTAAATGTAGCGCTTTACGCGGCGTGTTGTGTTTTCTCACAACAAACTCGTACCAGGCGTTTTTTTTTTCTTTTCTCTTTCATATTTCTGTCAAGATTACATCTCATCAGGGTCAAAACATTCCGCTGATAGACAGAACGATGTATGGAGTAAAAGCGCTGTAAAAAAAAATAAATACACGATGTTGTGCAGTATTTTACATACATAGTTGATAGTAAGATGATAATATTTCTACAATTTCTTTTATCTTTTCTTTAGATAAACTTATTGTCATCAAATATTCAACTACAGACCAAGTAGTATTCTATTTATTTGTATTTTATCTCGTATTATTTTGGCCTATTTAACAAACATTTTTTTGCTCTTTTTTCTTTTATTCGTTATTTTATCGTAACTACAAGATTTACGCTTTTAACGAAGGGCAAAAAAAGTGATAGAGCACAAGAAAAATATCACTAGGAGGAGAAAAAAATATAATCAAAACAACAAAAAGACACGATTACTTTATTAGTTACTGTCATACATTAACATACATTTGGGGTGTTGTAGTTATTCAAAAATCACTTGATTTTTCCTATTACACATCGATTATTTACTATGAATGAACAAAACATAGATAAAAAACAACATCATAAACTATCTAAGTATACAATGAAAACTCGACGAACAAAAGTTGAAGCGTAAGTTATTTTATTATTTATTATTTTTTTAAACATAAAATAAAAGTCAAATAAATTATTTTCAATTAATAAAAAAACAAAAAAGACTTTCTTATTATGTTTTAACTATATACATATCCATAAAATTTATATTTATTTTTTATTTCTAGGAAGTCTATTACAATAACAGCTGAAAGATTATCTGACAATTCTCATATAACATTTAATATATCATCCGATAAAACGATTGAACAATTACGTGCTTTACTAAATCATCATTTACCACCATTATTACCTAATAAATTTGATCTATATTCATATCAACGTGGTGCACTTATACATTTTCATCCATCTTCATTTACACTCGATTATTTTCCAGTTATATTTGATCAATCTGTACTTTTATTAAAAATGGACGATCGTCTTGTTAATAGTACCGATATAAATACTTATCAAAACAATCAAAATAAATTACGAAAAGATTCAAAAAAAAATAAATATGATTTATTAAAAAATTTTTTTCCTTCAAAAACAGCGAATAATACTGTAACGAATTCTACAGAACAATCAATATCATCAACGACTGTAACATGTTTCTCGTTATTAAAACAAATGTTTCACCAGTCTCCATCAAATAATGTAAATACAATTAATGAAACAAATATAATAACTTATTAAGAAAAAAATGTAGTTTTTTTTGTTTCATCTATGATATGTTCTTTCGTTTGTTATTTGTTTTCTGTTCATCATTTATTTTTATTTTTTCATCAAATCAAGATGTTTATGAGTATGCGCATTTGTATATAAAATATCATAATCGGTAGATTAAAAAAAAAAAGAAGCAATTTGATCAATGATTTATACCATCTATATCTTAATTACAATGCCACTTCACTAAAACACACTCTAATGGCGTGTGCGTGGTATGTTAGCATGTTATATATTGTATTGCCCATGTTATGTTCCTCGTAAATATTTATCAAAAAAAAAAAAAAAAGGAGAAGTTCAAAGCAACAAAAAAGAACCAATTCAAAGAGGCAAACGAAAAAAAAATGCAAAATCCTAATTAATTATTTCGGTAATCAAACGGTCAAAACAAGATTCGTTTTTAAAAGAAAATCATGCGTGAAAAGTTTCTTTCAACTTAAAGAAATTTTTTTCTATATTTTATGAATCAAAATTAAAGAACATTAATAAATTAAAATTGGTTATTATAATTAATTTACATTTCATGATATTTAACAGTATATTTCAGCTGATGAGGTTATTATAACAAAAATGAAATGAATGCTGGCAATATTATAAAAATCGAAGGAAGAAGCAGTTAGGTTACAGTGACCTCTATTATAATGAAAACAAAAACACGAAATAGGACTCATTGAGACTAAATGTTAAAAAGAAATCCATCAATATATTTTCTTAGCAAATAAATGTACATTTAAACCTGGTAGATTGTTTGAGAACATTCGAATTTTACTTAAGTGCCGAACGCGGCGCGAAATTTGAAGTATTGATTATTGAAAACATCGATATTTCGTAAAGAACGCAAAATCAATTTTTACTATTGATTATGAAATACTTATTTGTCACAATATATTTACATTTGGCTGGCATTAGGCTTCTTTTTTTGCGTCGTAATAAATCATAGAAGTGACATTTTGATCACTTAATTGATCGAAGTTAAAAAATGAAATTGTGAAATAATTATTTCAAAATTTGTCACTAATAGACCTGCATTAACATATATCAGCATGGTTTATATTGATAAAATCTCTTGATTATCATACGGCTTATCAGCTGTATTTACAACTGTTTTAGATGTAAGCAAAAACGCTGAGAATTAACATTGTCTTTGTGGGTGAGTTCCTGTGAGAAAATAGAACGTGTCATTGAAGATTAGAGAACAGATGATATTAATTTGATGATGAAATTCTATTCTTACGTTTCAACAAATATTTTTTAAGTTTCCGTTCTCATAATAAATATAATAGAACAAAAAAAAAAACGACTTTTGATGCCGATGTCGAGAGAAGTATTAAAAAAAGAAAAAGAAAACTCGCAAAGAACGACATAAATGTAGCGCTTCGTCTTACATTAAATATTATTTTAGTGAGAAAAAAAAACACGAAGGGGTAAAAGAAAATGTTTTCAAATATGCTTTGCTTTAAGAAAATGCTGTTCTTTTTTTATTTACATCTTTAAAAATCTCATTAATGCATAATAACGGCTCGATTTTATTACTCGTCTGTCTGGAAAATTTTCATTGAATATTATTCATCTGTTAATGATTTGTGTTGATAAAAGAATCTATACAAATCATAATTGTTGATTGTGTTCGTTCTAGATTTTTATTTTGTTTTCTAATTGATCAGTCAAGATCTTTGTTACATTGTAAAAATCAGACAAACGTACAGATAAAAAAAAATAAATAGATAATTCTTCTTTGTTTCTAAGAATTCTATTAAACAAATTGTCTACATATATTTCTTCGATCATTTTTACAATTAATCTTTTACGATCAACATGTTCTGTGAACAAATTGATTTGATTTGGGAACAAAAAATTGTTTTGTTTTGTTTTTTTCATGCATTTTCATGATTAACTTGATGAATATTTTATTAAGATCATGATGAACTTGTGCTTTTTATATTATTATTTTAGTCATTTTTAATTGATAGTAATCTTTGTGATAACTTCAATGATAATAACAAAATTGCAGTGCAAATAAAAGATTTATCAAATCTAAACAAATGATGGAGATGAAATGTAAGAATCTTGATAGATTATCTAGGAAATCATTCTCTTATGTGATAAGAAAAAAAAAGAATTAGACCTGGTTCTAAAGAAGTACATGATACTTTTCAGATGAGAATTCTCGCATTTCACCAGCTAAGATTCTATCTACCAGATTATGTTTTGTTTTTTTTCTTCAAATAAAAATTTTACATTAAAATAGATAGAAAGCGAACCTTTGTTTTTTGTAAAACAAACATCTATAATAAATATAGACAAGAACATTAACTTGTCATTATTGGATGACTTATCTTTTATCTATGTTCCAAACGTTTCTTTTTACAATTGTGATTGATTTTGATGAATAACTGTGTTAATGATGAAATTTTATTGTAAAAAAAATGCACTTGAATGCTAATTAGATGTTTTCGTAAGCAATAAAGTAATTTAACTGTTGAGTTCATATTTGAGGTATTGAAGTAAAAATAATATATTATTCGTTGCAATCCCATAAATAGTTTTTTTAATTTGCCGGAAGTACGATTATACCACTTTTGTTCTATTTTTATGAATCAACAAAATAAAAGAACCTCATACTAAGGTCATAATGATCGTACCCGCCACGTCCGTAATTTAGAAATGTCCGCGTATTAGGAGAAAAGAAGAAAATGACTGTGCCATCATTTGTTTTTTGACCTTCAATAAGATTGGCAAGATCTTTTGCTTATTTTTTTTAATAATCTATCTATCAGCATATGTTTGTTTTGTTTCCTTTTTTATCAGGTACTTGCTAATGTATTTATTATAAATAGAGAGAGATTTAATAGACTTGTACTTTGGATTATTGACCAAAATATTTCTAAATATTTGCTTTTTTACGTCAAAATAAATAAGATATGTTTCCTATTAAAGGCAATATTATTCATTAAAATCTATGCCTGACATAATATTATTTTAATGTCTCAATGGTAAAATTTGATTGTGGGTGTTGATTGATGCGTATGGTACATAAATAAATTCACGAGTGAATCATTTTTGTTTTCTTATTTTTATTTAAATATCAAAGTAATAAAGATAATCATGATTTAACAAACATCAATTTTTTTTTCATGTTCTGAAAACTAATAATTTTCAGAAGTATCTTGGAAATTTGTAAATGGATTATTAGATTTTCCATTTGAATTTAACTATTAA
This sequence comes from Rotaria sp. Silwood1, assembly GCA_905250075.1. NCBI lineage: Eukaryota > Metazoa > Rotifera > Eurotatoria > Philodinida > Philodinidae > Rotaria > Rotaria sp. Silwood1. The sequence continues at coordinate 149,139 of CAJNOP010000004.1, read as the reverse complement.
AAATAATTTAGAATTTTTTTTTTCGATATCTTCTATAATAATTAGATGAATAATTGTTTAGTCATGCATAAAACTAATCTAATTTGTTTTCTTTTTTGTTTGTCGTTGTAGACAAGCATGATTATTTTTAATGATTCACTAAAAGTGTTTTCTTTGGTTTTTTTTTTGTAAATATGTTTAGCAATAAAATATTTCTTAAAACAAAAATTATACGTTTTGATACTTTCTTTGCTTAAATTTTTATGCATGAAATATTTACTTTAGCAGAAAAATATATACATTATATTCCAAAAGAAAAAGAAATTTAATTTTCAAAATACAAGAAACAATCTGACAGAATCAAGAATTTAAGAATAATAAAAATAAAAAAAACCATTAGTAATTAAAAAAAAAACAGATAGAGATTAATATGAATATTAGAGAATAATATCTTCATCATGCAATTCATTAGTATATGTAGCTGTTGTTAATGATAATAATTGATTCGTATATTTATGTTGTATAATTTCACCCCATAATAAACTTTTTTTACAAGATGGACATGAACCATCTATTGGAATAATATAATGTTGATCAGAATTTTTAAGAAAATATTTTGATAAACATATTATATGATAATATATAGAACATTTTGGACAAGATACACACATCCTTGGCTAAAATAAATAAATAAATAAATAGATAAGACTCATATTAAAATATTTGTACTTTTATCTCAAATATCAACCTTTTCATCATTGCCCTTGTTTTTTAACTTTATCTATCGTCTTGTTATTAATGTACTCATTTTGTTTTTCCAAAAAGTAATTTTGACCTTAGTTAATAATGAATTTTCTATCAAAGAAAAATATTTCAAGACATTTTTGTAGTTTTGAGATTAGAAGATCTTCATGTTAAGTTAAATTTTCTCTTTTTTGCCTTATGTAAATGATTAGAGAATGGGATTCAACAGAATATTTAGAAGTTCAAGTATAGTAAATAATAACTTAAAAAGAATGAAATATTTTTTTCAATCAACAAAAAATATAAAGTAGAGACTAGTTTTTTAAAAACTTTCTCATCAAAGAATTGTTACTGATATATAAATATTTATTTTGTTTTTGAAATAATTTCTTGCTGATTTCGACAATTTTTTAACTATAAATTTCCATTTATTGATTTTTAAAAACGTATTGTCTTTTTGATCGGTTTTTAACAATAAAATGTTTATTATAAAAAAAAAAGAAAAGAATGAAATTTCATGACGTTATCAAAATCGTTTCGTAGTTGTATTCAAAGAAAATAACAAAGCGCTGAAACAGATGATTAATAATTTTATTCTAATGAAATCTAGAAAATTATGTTTTCACACGATAAAATCATTCTATGAACTATACATTGAGATTCATGCGTTGTTTGATGATGAAGAATTTCTTAGAAAAGTTTATAACATAATTTTAAAAATCGTCAAAAATGTTCCTGATATTTTTTTTTCTTTGTTGATAAGAAAATGTTATTGAAAAACAAAACAGAAAGTTTGATAAAATAAAAAACTATGTTCTTTTGACCAAGGATATAAAATTGAGATTGTTATCTTGCCATTTCTCTCAATGTGTTATCGTTTCATCAAATAAACATGTTTGAAAAAGGCAAGGGGACATAAACGTCATAATGAGGCCATATTCAGTGTCTCTTCATCTATAGTTTATCTAGTGCAGAATTTCATAAGAAATCTTTTGATAAGAAAATGAAGCCCTTTCTAAAGCATTCAAACCCATTTTTGATCAAATTATTGATATTCACCTTTGTACTATAGATACATGATTCATATATGGAGACGTGACTCGTGTAAATTTTCTCATACTAAGACATGTGGAACTAAAAACTATCTCTATCGACTATCCATCGTATAGTCTATTGTTTCAAATGAGTATTAAAATCATAGGTATATTGTCATATGTGTTCAGTGTTTTCTTAATATCTTGAGAATGGAAAAAACAACACGATGAGTTTTTTATTGGTTCTAAAGGCTCGTAGGAATGACTACAAAATTGGATACATTTTGATTTTTTGAAGAAGTAGGCTTGGTTAAATAAGACGATTTGAATTTTGTTAGGACATCACTTTTTTATTGCAATTTTTCATAGATCTTTAGCAGGCTTTGATTGAAAAAGATACAGTTTGAGTCAAAACGAATAACATATTTGGAATCAACATAAAAAATTAAGTCAACTTATATGCGTTTGGAAGTTTTTCAGAAAAACTTTTTTTCTCAAAAAAATTTCAGTTAAAGCCCTCACAGTGCGCTGAGTGAAAAAATGAATTCGATTAAAGAATCATTTGATAAGTGGAAACCATCTTCTGAATCTTTAAAACGCCACCAAGAGATGAAAAAAGTTTATTGAAAGACTTTAAAATGATATATAAATCGACTCCATTTCTTATATTGATTGCAAATATCTTATTTATTTTTACTCAAACTCTACTTTTTTCAATCAAAATTTGCTAAAAATCAATGAAAAACTACAAAAAAGAAAAACAGTCTAGATGAAATTCAAGTGGTTTTGTTTAATGAAAAGCACTTCTTAGAAATCGAAAAGCATCTGATTTTGTAGTTCTTCGTACTAGCTTTCACAATTAGTCGGAAACCTATATTATAATATTTTCTTTCTTAAGATACTAACAAAGCAGTAAGCTAAACTGAACACAAATTGTTGTATAACTATATGATTTTCATATTGATTAGGAACAATGTTTACGTCATTATTCACTAACACGTCAACCGTTCGAGCTGAAATATTTTAACAGTGAAAGATTACAGGATGGATAGTCCATTAACAAAGTTTTCAATTGGACATGTTTTAGTATGGAAAAATCTATAAGAGTCACTTTTCCATGTGTGAAACATGCAATTATAGTAAAAACGTGAATATCAATACTTTGAGCAAAAAATAATATTTCTTTCAAGTTATCAATTGTTCTTCGTAGAATGCCTTGCTTTATAAAAATAACTAACTATAATTGTACACGATTTACTTGATGAATCAATATTAAAATTCCAAATTCATTAGACGAATGTTTCTCTTTATCCTTATGTTATTGTGAAATACAATCTAAAATGAGTGTTGAAGTATATAGGATAGAAATTTGCACATACACAGACACAAAGTGCAGACTGTGACAGACATATATAATTAATATCTAATTAATAAGATTAACGATCGCTAAATAAATAATTAATGAAAGAAGTGTTGAAGGATATAGCGAGAAAAGGGAACCATTCCCTTCTGATCACACATCGTGATAAATCCTCAGGGACTCCATCAAAAACCATGACAGACAGTCTACGATCTCGCCATCGCCTCATACTTGGAACCGGACCGGCCGGTTTGCCGGTTGCCGGTCCGGTCGAACTTTTAAAACCGGCCGGTTTTTACCGGTTTTTTTTTAACTTTTAAAAATTTTTGGGGCACTACAACTTGCATATTTTGCTCGTTTTTAACGGTTTCTATGATTTCAATAATCAAGGGATATGAGCTTGGAAGTTTCTAACTGATAAATTTTCAATCATTGTCGAAATCCCAGCTCTAAATATTGGCGAACACTTTCCCATCCTAGGATGAGGACCCCGGAGCATGTTGAATGAATTTGTTTATGTTCACGAAAAATAAGCCAGATATTAGAAGCTAATATCGGTCTAAACTATAGATTTTTCACCTCGAAATTTTGAGTTCACTTTTCTGGACTAATTTTACTCTACTCTCATAGAATCCCAATAGCTAGTAGTTTTCAGTTCATGCTTTCATAACAAAATATAAGAAAAGATTAAGTTCCGTTGTCAAGATCTTGTGGACTACTGCCATCATGTAATTGTGAAAATACTTAGATATTAAGAAACCTTAAATAGGAAGTCTAATATGAAAGCCATACATTTTAGCTCACCTTATCTTTCTGTCTACAGTAGCATCCTTTTTTTGCGGATTGAAATGCCTTTCAGCTGTATTAAAATAATTATTTCAAATAAAAATAGATTAAACTTATCAATTGTAAAGAATTCATATCGTTATAGAAAAAAGTCAGTCAAAACATAGTTAGATGTTGTTCAATATTAGTTGCTTGAGTTCTAAGTCAAATATTTTTGAAAGAAATGGTCGTTCCTTCTTAATGTTAGCATATGAAACGTGGCAAACTATAATACGAGCTGTTACTATTAGAAACTTCAAGAATTATGAGTTTGACATCGTATATCTTCATCAAACTGAAATAATAGACTGTTTGTCGAAAGTACTGATTGGTTAATTGATGCCTGAAATGCACCAGTTTTTTGCCGGTTAAATCAAGAATTTGGACTGGCTGGTCCGGTCTAAAAGAATCTGACCGGTTCCAAGTCTGCATCGCCTATGCAAGATGTTGGTGATATAAGATCAAAAACATCACATCAATAACGTCTTATTATATTATGAGTTACTTCCTGTTTTCAGTTCTGAAGGAATAAGTAAAATCATGATTTACAAATATGTTCGAAAATAGATAGTCTTTTTGTAATTACTAAGATTAGCTGCATCGTATTTCATACTTCAATCTCGTCGAAATTTTGCTATTTTGTTTTTGAATGTTTAACAAAATTAAGTTACATTCATTTTTGAATGCGGAGAAAACTTCCTATGAGGTGATCAAAAAAAATTATTGTTTCAACATGTGTTAATTGAAGAGAAATAGAAATTGATATTTTGCATCATTATTCTACATTATATGAATAAGTATGGATCCATATTGAGAATACTCCTTTTTTTTGAGTCGCAAAATTTCATTGATAAACGTATATTACAAAATAAATTATATTCGATTCAAAAGTGACAAAAAAAGTCTCTATTTTTTGGTAAATAAATATTATCCTTCAGTAACTTTCTATTAAAGAGAAACAAAAATTCAACAGTTGTTCTATTATTTTTGTATCATATATTATTTCAAGAATTATTCTTATTAATATTGCTACTATAACTATGATGATGGATCATAGATCAATATAAAAATTTCACATACTTTTATAGTATTATTACATAATGAACAAGTATTAAAAGATGTGTGATTATCATTTGTGGATACAATTTGATTATTGACTTTTTTTCGTTTTGATGGTATTGTATTTGTATGTTTTGAAACATTAATTGGTCCACTTGTTATAGGCATATGTAATGGTGGTATTCGTTCTAAGATTTGTTTTTTATCAGTTAACCATCGAACTGTAAGTGGTAAACGTGTCCATGGTCCAATAGAAAGCATTTCACCAAGAATTTTTAATTTAAATTTTAGACTAAATTTTTTTGTTTTTGGTAAATTTAAATGTTTAAGACGTATAGATTGTTCAGGATTTTGCCATGCCCATTCAAACTAAATAAAACACAAAAAAGAGAGAAAAGAATATATATATTTTTTTTTTCTATATTTAATATTTACTCGTAATGCTGATATTTCATTTGGAAAACCATGTATAATTAAAACCATTTCCCTAAAATAGAATGATTTATTTTTTGATTAAAAATTTAAATAAAATTAGTCTTTTTTTATTTTTACCATGGTCCTTTTCCACTTGTTCTTTTTGCTCCACCAAAGTCTCTACCTTTATTATGTTGTTTTATTCGTCGATGAGGATCAACAGTAAAACCAATATAAGTTCTACCTTTACAGTTTGGATTTAAACTGTTTAGTAAATAACAACCAAAGAAATTTTCAACTTCAACATCATCTATTTCATTAAATGATGTTGATAATTGATTTTCAAGCGGAAATATTACTGTGTCATCGATAGACATCTAAAAACAAAAATTAAATTTATTATCAGCAGTGTTCAGGTTTCCAAAAAAAAAAAAAAATTTCCGAAATTACTACAACTTAGGATATTTTAAATATTTTTAAAAACTTTTGATTTCTACTACTATAGGATTATCGAATGTATAAAAATTTCGGTAAGTCCTTTTCTTGGCAAATCTGAACATATCTCGATAGTCGTGTTCAGACTTCCAAAAAAGGAGAAATTTCGCAACTTTCAACTATATGTGTCATAAATTGTTTGATACTTCCGAAAATGATGTCATTTTCGAAATTTACGTAATTATATTCTTACAGATATTTTCGAAATTACTTTAATTTCTTCAAGTTCTAATATTTCTAAAATTTTTTAATTTACACTACGATATGATTTATGAAATTTCTGGAAATTTCATTTCTCAAAACATAACTAGATACTCTAAAGTTGCTCGAATTATTGGGCTTTTATTGCTAAGATATCGAAATTATAATGAATGTTTCGTGTAGAATTCCAGTTTTCAAGCATAATCATACTTTTGAATTCTGATCTCAGACTTTGCTCATATAATGACTTCGATGAGACTAGTTTTTGTATAAAAAAATTTCAGAATTTTTTAACAAAATCTCTTCGATATATGCATTTTTCAAAACATAGGCCGCTTTCCTATGGTTATTATAAAAAATATAGATATTTTGGAAAATTCCGATATCCGAAAGGCTTTGTCAAAGAATTCTGCAATTTTGTTTTTAAAAAGGAAATCTAATGAAAAATTTTATGTGAACTAAATCTCAGTTTTAATTTTAAAAGTATAATTTTACTTGAAAACTAGGATTCTACAGGAAAAATCTACGAAAAATTCTATATATCACAAACTGTGGTTCAACAGTTCAAAACACTTGAGAATATTTACCTATTCACTAGGCTCTATCAATGCAATGTAGTACAAGCTCAAAAATGATTTATCATGAGGAGATCTTTCCTCATAAGTATTCATTTTAGGAAATGAAACGACCAAAAAAAAAACAAAGATATGAAATATTTTATAGTACTTATAAAGGTTTTTATTTGAATATATACTTTTTATGAGAAATAAATTTATATATCAACAAATAATCATCAAAATCTCATAATAAAGACCTGAAAAAAGGCATTGTTTATTTCTTTCTATTTTCTAATTATTTTTTCATTCTTGAATTTTGAATATATAAAAAAGAACAAGCTGAAATATTATGATAGAATATAATTATTTCGTTTCAATTAGAAAATTGAAATTTTATATAGAATAATCTAGCAAGTATCAGAAAAATTCGATTTCAAGTATATTTTAGTGACAGTAAGTCATTCGACCCACATTAATCTCAAACAATAGAAAAATTTTTTTTACAATAAATTACGTATTCTTCATTTTTCTGAAGTAATAAATAACAAGAAAACAAGATCCACTTTTCTTTTTACGCTTTACTGAAATACAATACATTAATAAAGTATTCTTTAAATGTATTTGCATTATAATCAATTATCATTCATGGTCAAAGATAATGCAGCAACTTTTTTTTTGTTTTTCTTTAAAAGTCGTATCGAAAATTTAAGAAAACAAAAATGAATAAATTCATCTAAAATATTTTAGAAAAATTCAAATAATTATGTGAAAGTTATAACTAATATTATAAGAACAAGATCAATTGTACTAGAGATATATATTGAAAACAAAAAACAATCATATTCTAATAAATAATTATCAAATATAATTAATAAGAAGAATGAATCAATTAATTTTATTATTGATTATTCTATAAAAATATTTGAAAAATTCCAAAATCGATATATTCTTTAGAAAAAAAACAACAGAACAATATATGATATTCATTGAATAGATAAATATTGAATTAAGGAAAGTAGATCAGTTTTTTACTTAGTTATAATTATAAACACAAGTATTTTCACATTGTGAATATTTACAATACATAAATTTATTTTCATCTTGATTATTCCACTGTTTTTCTCTATGAAGATCTAAGTCATTAATATACAATCAATATAACTGTGCAATTTAATGTAGATGTTGTAGAGAAAAACATCCACTGGTAGAAGAATTTCTAAATTTTTTGATATTCATTCAAATGTTTTTTTATCACAAGCAGAAGTAAACATAAAATAACGACTTTGTTTATGATTATCATATGAAAAAAAAACAGACGCAACTGTTTGTGTTTCTTTCTTTGTTTGACATTATTCAATGCCACATACACTTATAAAAAGTGTAGAATTCACAGAGATTAATCAGGAGTGTTTCGAGTATGTGTATGAAGGAGAGAGAAAGTTCGAGTCGATGACCGTCCCTCCCCCCTCCCACAATTTTTTATAAATTTACGTCTACACGATAGGCACACCTGCACCTTCATTCTGTGTTGTGTATGATTGGATTATGTACGTGCATGTGTGTATTACGTATAAGAATTGAAACATTTTTCGTTTTTTTTCTAACGAAGTTTTAGTGTTTTGTTGTTTTTTTTTACTATTTCGGAAAACCAGTTTAACTCTTTAAGTTTCAGTGAATAATTGCAAAACAATTCTAGTCAATTATCTGAGCCATCAACATTGTCCTTCAAATTCTGGCGACCTCATTACATATCTGTAATAAATATATAGATGTCAAGATAGGTAAAGTATTTCTTACTTGAAAAATATAATAGTTTATTAATGAGATGAATAATCAGATTTTTCTTTTGTTAATTTTATATGAAATGGTTAACAAAAAAAAGTTAGATCTAGTTCTAATAGAAAGAAAAAAATTCTATTGGCTATCATCCGCCATTATCCGGTTCTTTTTTATATCCAACAACCGCTATAGTTGATGCGTCAGTATTTACTTCTAGGTACCTTCTCGAACGCACAAGTATTATAATATTCTTTAAAATCTTATCATTTATCTATAAAAAAAAAATAGAATAATAAATATTTTAAATAACTTCATATTTATTAAGCAATAATATCACTAATATGTTCGATATTTTTTGTTTCTGTCTTTTCTTTCGGTGTTTCTTTCTTTGCCTAACTATTTACGACTTTTTTTTTCTCTTACTTTTTATAGATTTAAATTCTCTTTCTTCATTTTATTGCACATTTACTTTTCGTCTAACAACCGTCGTTCGTTTCTATAACACACACACACATATATATATACATCGAAGTTGAAAGTTTACTTGTGCGTGTGTAGTCGAATAGGAAAGATATTTTAACTTGTCTTTGTGAAGACACCGAAAATATTGTCCAAAACTTGTATCGAAGACAAAGGGTGGGGTGCTTCTATTAAGGTATGTTGAAATTATTATTGTTTTAATAAATAATTAAAATTAATGATTTTATTTAATTTCTATTTTTTAAAATCAAATAGGGCTTTATTGCCAAAACTTATTTATTATTATTGGTATATAGTTGTTCGTCTTCTGTCTTGCCTGAATTTCCTTGGACACCGGGTCCACTTCGATAGCACCCGCCATTGGAATTTAATCGCTGAACAACTCCCCTCTATCGTTTTTGTAAGTTTAATTTTATTTTATTAATATTTTTAATTTAATTATTATTTTAATATTTATAGTAATTCGACACTTCGTATTCAATTCAATTAGCATTTCCTCTTTCGAACAAATTTTTCTTTTTTTAAACACAAAATTAAAATGCATTTGATAAAAGATAATTCAATTGTTGTTACCAAAGCTCAATATACAGCTGAAGAGTTTATTCAAAAGAAAATTGATTTACTTGTAAAATAATTTTATACAAATTTGTTTACAATTAATTTCTATATATAAATTTATTCTTTGTTTTTAGAAAGATGAAGTTGAACCTTTTTTTGCTGTCGATCTTGAAGATGTTTGCAATAAACATATTCGTTGGCTTACATCAATGCCTCGTGTAACACCACATTATGGTTAGTTTTTTATTTAATTTTTTAGAAAATAAGAATTTCTTTTTTTTTGTGTTGTTCATAGCTGTTAAATGTAACGATGATATTAATGTTATTAAACTACTTGCCTATCTTGGAGCTGGCTTTGATTGTGCAAGCAAAGTAAATTAATTTATTTTTATTGAAAATAATCTTTTGAATTTTTATTTTTAGGGAGAAATTAAAAAGGTTATGGATTTAGGTGTATCAGGTGAGTAATTATTATTTTTGTTTTTTTTTTATTTTGAATTATTTTTTTTGTTAGCTGATCGCATTATTTATGCTAATCCATGTAAACAATCATCATATATACGTTATGCACAAGAAACTGGCGTTGAAATTATGACATTTGATAATGAACAAGAATTAATGAAAATTAAACAGATATATCCGAATGCTAAGTAAGTGCATTTTTGTTTTTTTTTTTAAATAAATTATTCTATTTTGTTTTCATTTTTTATTAGACTTGTTTTACGTATTGTAACAGATGATTCTAATGCTGTTTGTCGTTTTTCAATGAAATTTGGTGCTGATATGAATACAGCACGTAAATTAATTGATAAAGCTCAGGAAATTGATATGACAATCATTGGTGTTAGGTAAAGAAACACAAAAAATTACATGAATTCTTCGATAATATGATTTTGTTTTGTTCTATAGTTTTCATTGTGGCAGTGGTCAAATGACAAGCAAAGCATTTGTTGATGCTATACAAAATGCTCGAATAATTATGAATTATGGAATTAAATTAGGTTTTAATATGAATCTTCTTGATATTGGTGGTGGTTTTCCAGGAAATAGTGGAACTGAAGATTATTTTTCAGAAATTTCTGCAGCTGTTAATAAAACACTTGATGAACATTTTCCAGATGATGGAAATATTCGAATTATAGCTGAACCAGGTCGTTATTATGTTGCTTCAGCATATGCATTAGCTACAAATGTTATTGCTACACGAGAAATGATCGATTCAGGTTTGTATATTCTTTATGTTAAATAAATATTATCAAGTTTTTTTTTCTATAAAATAGAAACGGGTAATTTGAAATATATGTATTACATCAATGATGGTGTTTATGGTTCATTCAATTGTGTTCTTTATGATCATTATGTACCTGAACCTTATTTAATTGCTAAGGTTAGTATTAATCATCATTATCTATTAAATAGAAAAAAAAATAACTTCTTTTATTTATTCTAATTATTTTATTTTATTTTTTTCTTTATCTTAATATAGAAGGAATCAAGTGAAAAATATACATCATCAATCTGGGGACCAACATGTGATGGTCTTGATTGTATTAATAAATCGATTGAAATACCAAAATTAAATATTGGTGATTGGGTTTTATGGAAAAATATGGGTGCATATACAATATCAGCTGCTGTACAATTTAATGGTCTTCCATTTGGTAAACCACTTTATTTCATGTCGAAACAATTTTGGTAAGTAATCAATATGGTTGAATTTGTTTAACACATATGAATAAGGATAACCTATGTTCGAATCTTGATTCGAACTAAGATTGGCGATGATGATGTTTATTCCTGTTACGCAGTTTCCACTCGAATTTCTCACATGTGAGGCCAGTCATTTACCTAAAATGCCTTCTTTGGAAGTCTGAGCCAATCTTTTTAATGAAAAAAAAAAAAAAAAAAAAAAAAAAAAAAAATTTTTTCCATCAAAAAAAAATTTCATCTATTTATTTATTTTTTTTTTGCTTTTGTGTTTAGGGATTCGGTAAAATCTGCTTTTCAAACTGTTCCACGAAAATATGTAGTTGATACATCTGTTATGCGTCATAATTCAAGTGATTGCTCAAATGAAGTTGAAGATGATATGTTACCATGGATACTTGAAGATTTCGTTGAAGATGCAGCTGTTGTTACAATTCAATGATCTATAGAAAAAAAAGGCTCTCTCTCTCTTTTACGTTTCCTTTTTTCTGTCCATTCGAATGATTAGCGAATATGATGATTTCATTTCTTAAATATTCCCTTTTCGAGGCTGTTTGGATTGAATACGAAGTGTCGAATTCGTCCTGTTTTATCTCTCCCCATTCTCTCAAGCAAAAAAACAAAAAAAATAAACATAAAAAATAAACATATGGCGTTCATTTTTGTTTTCTTTGTTCTTCGATGTTTTTCATCGTTTTTTTTTTCTTTCTTCTACTTTAAACTCATGTACTCAAGATGATATGCGTCTGTTTCTTCTCTCTTTTTCTTAGACTTTCACATATCAGGCAATAAAAAACAAAAAAAGACAAGACAAACAAAAAAAAAAAAGGTGTTTCTTTAAAAAACACTTTTGACAAAAGAAAAAAAAACTCAACTGAATTTTTCGTTTTCATTGGTTCTATTGATATGGTTCTTTTTTCTCTAGTTTCTCTTCTATCTATTATCACGTTCGTTTGTTATTCTCAGTATTAGTAGTTTTCATTCTCTATGGAACAAATAAAATAACAAAAAAGCAAAAAAACATATATCTATTTCATAGAGTATTTTTTGTCAATTTTGTTATTTAACATGCAGACACGTACTAAAACAAATGTGATAAAAATGAATATGAAATTGGTGATGTATACCAATGCATTTATTTTATTAATATTTATTTAAAGATTGAGTAACATGATAGATATTGTTAAGATTTTTGACAGCATACTCGAATATGATTATTCATGATTACGAATGAAATTTTTTGCAAATAAAATTTGTTTTTTCTTTCTGTATCGGATATTTTTTTTTCTCGTGTATATTGCTATAGTAATATATTTATTGTGAAACTACGTAATTCTGATACAAATAATAATGTGTCATGTAACATTATTGAGTAAAACAGAATCGATCTTTAACAAGAAAAAAAAAACAAATAATCATATTGAATTACTATATTAGTCATTTTATTATTCAAGTGTCATTTAACTTGAATATTGTATTACATAATATGATATATGGAACATAGAATTTTGTTGTCATGGTAATTATGAATCATAACATGACTACAGTTTCTTAAAATCAATATGCATACAATCACGCGATGAAAACAAAAAGGTTAAGTAAATATATTCTACAATACGACGCATAATATACATCTGGTTTGATGTTGACATGAATCATTTATTTTTTTTAATGAATTTACGCTTACAAAATAGACTTTGATATACCAAAGACCATAGACTTTGTATCACGTGAATGTCTTGAGTTGAGTACAAAATAGTTTAACAATTAATAATAATAAAATGAGTTTTTCATGAATAAAACATAAATTCTCTGTTGTATCTAAATTATTTACGGTCAACAATGTTATTGATATTTGATCGATTAGTTTTGTTGTTGAAATTTTATTAGATCAAAATAATTATATACATAGCAACTTGATTCTTAGGAATCATATTCTCAAACTCATCAACAATGTAAAAGACACTCCTTGTGTTTCTTTTTTTCTAGTGTAAGAATTTTTATGTCAACTCATTGTATTTTAATTATGGTTCTTATTTATCTCTATTATACAATTTATTGTATAATTAATCATTATAAAGATTGTAAATGGTTTCGAAGTGTTTTCTAATCATTTCTGATAATCCGTTGAAGAAACAATTGCATTTGATATCGTAATGAAATACATGAGTAGTATTTGGATTTGTTTCTATGTGCATAAAATTAATAATTTAATGAAAGTAATAAGTTCATAGTAGTTAAATATCAGTATTGACTAAGTGCTATGTTTTGAATATATTTATCAAATAGATCCTACAACTTTCATTGTTTCAATCGTATGTTGAATTGATATAAGTCTGTTTTAATGTTTTTCTGATATGTTGTTTTACACGATGTCGAACTGCAAACGATCGCTTAATAAAGCTTGCAAAAACAATGTGTGTGTGACATCGAAGTAATAAGACATTGAAAAAAAATGTTACTTTAAATTTAATACATATTGTATTTTGACTTCTAAATGTTTATATTTATTCATAGTAATCATTGACCCATTTAGCATATCTTAATTAGTGAATGATCTATAGTTAAGTCTAAAGATCTGCTATTTAATAATAATTTAGTCTTTTATGATACAATCGATTTCATTTCAAATCAAACAACAACCAATACAGACGTTTGGAAAACATATTCTGGTATTAATTTTGTTAAATGAGTTTTAACATTATGTTTTGTATTTGTCCAATAGCTTTGACATATTTATCGTTTATTTATTTAGAAAAAATAAGAAATTTTAATTAATAATCAAATAAAAATTTCTAATAAGAATAAATCAATACTAAAACAAAAAGGATTCAAGAAAATAAATAGCATATCTCATATGAATAAAAATAAATTTTATGATCTCGTGAAAATTTCTATCAATATTTCAAAATAATTTTTAGTTGTTTAATAAGTACAGAAACTCGGTCTTGTCTTTTTGTATTGGTTCGTGATGATGAAAATCAATATAAAATAACCATATTCTATTGTTAACTCTAACTAGACCTGCATCGAATTCGAACAGCCGAGTTCAGGTTCGGTCTTGAATAAAGTTATTTTCATTTAATTAATAAAACTAGATAGAAGCATTCAACGAAAAGAAAGACTTCCACGATTGGCTATAATGGATTTAGAGGCAATGACTTAGATGACTCCAAAAAAATGGCAATACAGAATATTTGCTAAAGAAAAAGTTAATGATGTTCAGAAATATCCAAGTACAAATCTGAACTTAACCCAACCTGAGACTGCTTCCATAACTATCTATGTGCTCTTAAGAAACGCTTGAACAACTATCTAAATACTTAACACTACTTGAAGTCCACGTGGACTCCATTAGATAAATTAATATAGCACACGCCTTTTTTTATTAGCTTATATGGACATGTGAAGACTCTAGAGAAGACTTAACTTCAAGAAGAAAAAATAAAAACAAAGCATTCAGTGCGAACTTTATTTATTTAATCTCTCTTTCATGGTCTCATCATTATCTATTTTCGAGACATTTGAAATCATGCATCACTATTCAGTATTTACATATACTTTGAACTGTTCTAACAAAGAAGAGCAATCAAGTATCATTGACTGATGCTTTTAATATAGTGTACTAAGTCTTCTCAAAGCATACTTAACAGAACTTAGTTCAATTAAATGTTATTAATCTCACTGGAGCCCAGATGAACTCCCACATAGTCAACAAAGTTTCATACGTATTTCAGGATGATCTACTGGCATAAATAATAACTAGACGTGACTAGTTTTATAGGAGAGCGTGAAAAAGCTTAGTAGAACAAGAAGTTATCCATTGCACAACCTTTTATTCTGCTTCATCGACTTGTCTTTATTAACATCGGACAATGATGTATAGCGAATGTACTGTCTCTTCAATGGCAATATAAAGGTCGTAGATTGTATACATAAGAAAAAGGAAGTCAATAAAAAAAATTCTATCAGATAATCGTGTTATCTCAACTGTAGAATATCAATGAAGTATCAAATGCTAAAAGAGGTCAAGGACATATGCCTCGTTTCCAATTACGAAATAAAAGAAAAAAAAAGAAATAAGAAATTGAGTTTCTCAAAAGAAAGGGAAAAGTGATCTATACCAAAATCTGACTCCAGTCGGGCCACGAAAAAATTAGTTGAGATCGAGTTGGACTAGATTCGACTGTGCTCGAATCGAACCAAAAAAATCCGAATAAGTCGTGTTAGTTGAGTCACATAAATTCAACCTATGTCAGACACTGCCGCATGAGCTTCTGCTAACCCGAATCAGAATTAAAATTTTAATGATTATTTTACTTAATATTCAGTTATTTTCGGTAATATATCCTTGGAAAAAATAAGCTTAACATTCTTTATATATCATGGCTATAGTTTAATATTCTTCTGCAAAAATATATTTTGAAACCTCTATTTCGAAACAATTTGGTTGTTCTTGACAGAAAAAAAACCATTGTAAAAGATGTTTGTTGGATGAGAGATGAGATGGGACATTTCTCATATATGGTTCGTACCATCGTGTCTCATAAGACATTTTTCCAAAAAGTTGTATCACATGGAACAAATGGGATGGGATAGTTCCATCATGTGTAGAAGTCTGATGCACGGTGTCTCATCTCAGACAAAAAACTCTGAATAACATTAAGATAAGAGATGATAATTGAATAATACTCCATGCATTTTATTCGATTATTAGATAACCATTCATGGACTACTCGATGAGTTACGTGGTGACATAGTCGAGGATGAAGGTATCAGAGTGAGGATACCATTAACAATATTGGAAATATTTGTTATCAAATAATTGAAAGACAAGACTGGCAAACGTATAGGAAGTTTGAGAATTTCATGTGCTTTCAGGATGTGATATCACTTTTGTAAGACTATCACTGTATAGCAGCTATATATTAAACAAATGCAGTCTAACTATTTTTTCCAGAAGGATTTATACAAATATGAATTAGAATGTTCTCTCTGGAAAACATTTCGAATTGTTCCATCGCTTTTTCGATGAAACCATGTCAGTTATAGGTTATTAGCTATACTGATTCCGAATATGCCTTTTTTTTGTGCTCATAAGTCATTTAAGCGTAGTTTTATACAAATCTAGTTTTTCGTAGCGAAAAACATTTTTCATCAAAAATGATTCTAATCTGTCTTGATTGCAGAACATATCGAGTTGTCGATAAGTTATTATTTTTTTCTTCTTCAGAAAAATTTTCTAAAAACAAAACAGACAAAATTTTCTTTTTTCCCTGCAGAAACTGTCTAAAAATGTAATATTCATATTCCTGTCTAGAAATGATGTAGAGTCTTGAAATCTTCACAAATATCACTACTATAGATCCACTAGTTATTCTAAAACTTCTAACCATTTAGCATTTTTTCTTGCTGAATTAGGCGTTCTTTCAATCCATAAAGAGAAAATTCGTAGAGTGTAAGTGGCTGTGGTTGAGGACTTTGTCTATACTAACAGCAACACACTTCATAGACTTTTCTTTCGCACGAGTTTTTTTCTCTAGCAATTGAAAGAGCGCCCACTGAACAAGAAAGAACAGTAGATACTTAAAACTTTTGGGGTAGATAACGAATCTAAGTTAGTGTTTTTTAGGGGGGAAGTTCAAGATTCTAAGCCTTTTTTGGATAGAGATATGAGTATTTCAATTCTTGACAGTTTCCACTGTTAAAAAGAAAAATTTGTCTCTTTTTTTAATAAATCTTTCTGAAACAAAAACAAATTAACGATTTCTAGAGAGTTCGATATACTCTACAATCTGAACGAATTAAATTTTTTATTTTGCTGAAAAAAAATTTCGCTACAATAAGCTACTTTTCATGAAAACCACGGTTAAAAGACCTAATAGTAAAAACCAAAGTCAACCTGGGAATTAACATAGTCAATAACCTATAAGTCACATTTTTTTCATCGAAAAAGCGATGCAACAGTTCTGAATAGTCCATCGCCGGTATCCTAATCAAGACTAAATCACTATCTAGTGCTGACCTCTTTATGTATTGTCTTTTTTATTTTTATTTTTTGAGAGGTATCACTCCGAGTGCAAAATAGAATCATGTCGTAGATTCTAAGATCATTTCAATAGATAAAAACGATGAGTGACGATGATGAAGTAAGAGAATGCTAATTTACAAAAAAATAAATTTTTTTCACGCAATCTTTAGCCTCGTGTTGTACAAGATCAACCATATGATGAATCTATGGATGTAAGAAACCTATGAACTAATTTTTTAACAAAAAAAAAATATCGTTTTGTTTTGAAAAGGTTAACGATGAAGAAGAAGTGGCTAGTGTATATACACCACAACCAACTAATCGAAGACCTCCAGGTTTGTAAAATATTTCAACAAAGCTTTTTTTTATTTTCATATGAATTCAAATATTTTCAATATAGAAAGTCTAGGTTCACCACGTAGTGGCCTTAAAAATGCAAAACTTTTATCTATTCCAGGTTTATTTAATTAAATATGTGTAAAAAACAAAACACATACGTGATAGTTTTTCTAAATATTGTCTTGTGTAAAACTGGTTGTTTATTTTAAAACAAAAGAATCCAAATTTGTCTTAGATGATTCCAATTTAAATTTTTTAGCACCAGATTCTCATATGGCTACTAGAGCAACAAGATTTTCTCGTGAACAACGAATTCATCATCAACGAGATGATAGTCCGGCTATTAGTCCTCGTGTATGATATTCTTGTTTATTTTTAAGTATTTTTAATCTTAAAATAATTATTTCTATAATAGGATGATGATACACAAGGTGAAACAGATTCTGATCCTCCATCATCACAAATATTAAATCGTCCTAGTGGTCAAAAAGAATATAAAGTACCTGATCCAAATGCATATGATCCATCAATGTATCGAGATTTACCGGTATCATCAGAAATAAAAGATTTATTTAAATGTATTGAAAAGTAATTTAAATGATTTGTTTCTTTTTTTTGTTTTGTTTTGTTTTTGTAAACAAAAATTTTCATTTAGATTTCAACCACAAGATATTATACTTGAAACAAAATTAAAACCATTTATTTCAGAATATATACCAGCTATTGGTGATATTGATGCTTTTCTTAAAGTATAAATCATTGAACTAAAAATTAAAGAAACCAAAATTTTATGTATTTTATTTTCTCAAATAAAGGTACCTCGACCTGATGGAAAAGACGATTCACTTGGCTTTACGGTACTTGATGAACCGTCAGCAAAACAAAGTGATGCACATGTACTTAATCTTCAATTGCGTTATACATCTAAACAACCTGTAACAACAAGTTTGTCCAGCGTAAGAAAAACGAAACAAAAAGAAAAAACATTCATGTTATTGTTCTATTGATATAGACTGTCAGAAGTGTACCGAATGCTCACAAACATCCAAAAGCAATTGAAGAATGGGTACATAATATTAGTAAATTACAAAAGGCTAAGACAATTGATACTGTTCAATATCGAAAGTTAATTTTGATAAAATATACATAATAGATCAATACATTATAATTATATTCTTCTAGACTTATGCCTGATATTGATAGTTTAATGCAAGAATGGCCAACACAATTTGAAGAACTTCTTAAAGAGGTTTATTTTTTGATATATTAGTTTATAATCAATGATCAATTATTTTTTTTTTCTGTTTCTAGACATCTGTACCACCTGCTGAAGTTGATGTAGATTTAGCTACATATACTGATATTGCATGTTGTATGTGCAAATGTTTGACTTTTTTTGCAAAATATTTTATTATTGTCTTTTTTTTTCGTATTTAGCACTTCTGGATATTCCGGTATATGAATCACGTATTCAATCTTTACATGCTTTATTTACACTTTATCTTGGATTTAAAAATTCTGAAGTAAAATAGAGAAATGTATAAATTTATTTTATTTGTTTCTTTTTTTTTTATAGCATTTTAAAGCAATGATAAATGTATCTGAACCACCGATTCGTCATAGAAGAAATAATAATGAAGCCGATCAGATGATTATTGATTAATATTGTTCGTTAAATATATATGTTCACATTAATTCATTGTTTTACTGGCACTTTTTTAAACCAGAAATAAAAACAAAAAGAAAAAAAACTTGCATGATAGTAAAAAATTATTAAAATTTAACTTTGAATTTATACAAAATGAAAATTAGAATTAATATTATTTAAGCTATCATCTTCTTAACTAATGATGAAAACTTTTCAATTTAATAAATCACTTTTTAGCAATATCCTAAAAAGCGTTCATAGTTCTTCAACTTATTTCTGCGCAGGAACTATATTTTTACGATAGTATTTAAATAAATGCTATACTAATGGGAAAATCAGTTTTTTTTTTGTCTACTGCAATTTTCATTTCAAAAACAAAAAAAAATATAGTGAAACTGTCGTATCTCTACAACAATAAATTAAATATTACAAACTCTGATCAGACTATTCATAGCTCAATTTCAAAGTTATTCTGTCAGTTGGAGAAATTTCAGTGTTAGATATAAATTAATATTTATAGTCTACTTTTAGATAATTTTATTGTTCTATATATCTTAAATAATAATAATATTATCTTAAATAGATATACTTTATGAACTATTATGAATTTTTATCATTGATAAATAACGATTTTTGATAAAATACAGTGGACGTCAAAAGTCTCGCGCCACTTTTTTGTTTTGGTTCGCGTTTCAAAAATACACGACATAGATTCAATTTTCTTTTTGTCTTCGGATAGCGGAGCTCAAGTACTATATGTATGTATATGTTTGAAATGAACAACCCTTGAATCGAAAACACAGGAAAAAAAAACAAACGTCAGTACTGCGACAAAAACTACCCAAAAAAAGACAAAATGGTATGGTTATTATCAGTTTTAGAAGTTCCACTAAGGTTGAAGTAATATGAAAATCGAGTAAGGTTTTGTTTGATATTTTTACATGAGTCGATAGATCTCGAAGAGCTCTACAAAACTGTCTATATTATCATTTTTTTGGAACCCATGTTTTTGGGACAAAAAATTACAAGAAAATCGTATTTCGATGCTTTTCTGGTATAAAAAAAAATTCTCGACTTTTCATATAGAACAAATAAAACATGCTATTATTTTGTATTTTTTTTTTGTCCCAGAAAAGGGTTCACAGAATTTTTAATATAGACAGTTTTGTAGAGCTCTTCGAGATCTATCGATTCATGTAAAAATATCAAACAAAATCTTATTCGATTTTCGCATTACTGACATCTTACTCAAAATCATAACAGTCATATCAGCTTGTCTTTTTTTATGTAGTTTTTGTCGTAGTACTGAAGTTTGTTTCTTTTCTTATATTTCAGATTCAATGATTATTCATTTCAAACATATACATACATATAGTACTTGAGCTCCGCTATTCGAAGATAAAAAATGTAAATGTTGACAATGACATAAAATGTGTGAATAAATTTTAATTAAATCTAAAGACATGATATTTTTTTTCTTTGTTGATGTATATAAAAATAGTTTTTTTTTTTTTTAATGACAACGAAGATTAGATTATTTACACTAAAACTATAACTCAAACTAGTTAAAAATTTATAGAGAAATTTTTATCTATGTTTTTTCTTTCGGAAGAACAATTTGAAGTGTCAGAAGAGCAGAAAACTATTTTTAGACATGTTAATACATTATTCTATTATGCAGTAACTATGAAATTCAAGGAAACAAACTAAATCTCTATAAGAACATGGTTTCACAGTGAATAAAATACTAATAGCATTGCTAATCTACTTTCATTATTAATAATAATAAAAAAAACAAGGAAAAAACAGAGAATGGCGCGATCTTAATCAGTATTTGTAAATTTTTCTTTTTTTTATTTCGAAGGTTATCTCAAATAGAACTAAATATAATAATATTAAAATCCGTAGATAGAAAAAAAGAAACAAACTTTCATTTAGTTTACAAGATTATTCAATATTGAAGTTCAATGATCAAGTAGTGACCTCTGTCAGTTAATAATTTCTAAAGAAAACGAACTAAAATAAATCTTATTTCTTTTCTTGAATTTTTGTTTTAAAATTTCAAAGAAATATATTGAATTTCTAATTCTAAAATATCTATCCTATATATATAAATATTTATTTGTTCAAAAAAAAAATATATATATCCATCCAATATATACCTTTTCGATATTAAATCATCCTTGGAGATTTTCTCTGTATGTATGTATGGATGTGTCTTCTTCCATTCTCATATTGGCCATTTAAATTTTGTTTTAATTATGGGAGGAAAAAAGAAGACGAAAAGATGTATATGTATATTCTTCTTATTAAAATGAAATTTTATTTTCAATTATTTCTTTTTCTTTCAATATTTATCTCATTTTAGAAGTGTCCATTAGTGGATATATATATATATTGTCCATTGTTTTCTCCGTCCTTTATTATTTTCTTCGATAAATAATGTTATTATATATTAATCCAAATTTTGTTCTATCGATTATTTTCATAATTCATTATCGAGGTAAGAATATTTTACAAAGAAAAAAAAAGCCGTATCTATTAAACACTACTATATATGTACACATCGCCTGTGACCCACAACAGAATAAGAAAAAAAAAAAAAAAAAAAAAAAAAAAAATTTCGAAGGCAAAAAAAAAATAACACGAAGAAGAAAAAAAGGACGCGGCAGCCTATATAGATGAGAGGAAGAGAACATTCGTATTCTCTCTTCTTTTATGTAATATTGAACGTGTGCGTGTGTATGTGTGTTTGAATATTTAACAAGGAGAATCACACGATGAACAAGTAGTCATTCGTTCGTTTTTTTTCTTCTTCTTCTTATTTAGATTCTATGGCATCGATCGAATGAAGAAAAGAAGTGATACAGTAAATTTATATTATTAAATTTTTCTCCTTCAATCGTCGTTATTCTTGTTTTTCTTTTTGGTATTCGTCGAAAAACTTTTTCGTTTTTTTATTTTTATTTCTTATCTCTAATGAATTCGAATCCGAGTGCTATTGGTAATGGTACGGGTGTTCTTTCACGTTCAACAACAGCGAATCGTTTATTACGTTCAACAACAACAACAACAACAACAACAACAACACTTGGTTTACATTATCAAATAGGTCGTATATTAGGTTCAGGAAATTTTGGTGAAATACATTTAGGTCGTAATACAGAAACACATGAACATGTTGCTATTAAATTAGAACAAACATCAACACGTACACCACAATTAGCACATGAATATAGATTTTATTCAATATTAGGTAAACATGATGGTATACCACAAGTACATTTTTATGGTCAAGCTGGTCCATGTAATGCACTTGTTATGGAATTATTAGGACCATCATTAGAAGATTTATTTGATTTATGTTCAAGACGTTTTTCATTAAAAACAGTTTTAATGATTGGTTTACAATTATTAGATAGAATTGAATATGTTCATTTAAAAAATCTTATTTATCGAGAGTAAAGATACAAAAAAAAAATAACTTATTAATCTTATATTGTTTTTTTTTTTTTTATTAATAATTTATTTTTATAGTATTAAACCAGAGAATTTTTTAATTGGACGTGGTAGTACAAATCGTCAACATATTATACATATTGTTGATTTTGGTTTAGCAAAAGAATATCGAACAACTGATGGAACACATATACCATATCGTGAACATAAAAGTTTAACTGGTAAAAAAAAAAGAAAAATAATATGAAATTAGTTTTATATATATATATATATATATTTAGGTACAGCTCGATATATGTCGATTAATACACATCTTGGTATGTTTTATATTATGAAAAAAAAAAAAAAATTATATTTACATGATCATTTCATTTTTGTTTTATTTAGGTCGAGAACAAAGTCGTCGAGATGATTTAGAAGCATTAGGTTATATGTTTATGTATTTTCTACGGGGTAGCCTACCGGTATGATGATTGAGTTTTAGTTTTTATTTTTGATAATAATTTGTGTGTTTTATATTATATGAATTTTGCCTTGTATAATAGTTGAGCTCGGATATACTTATTTAGTTATCAAAAATAAGTTTTAGTTGAAAATGATACAATTTAAAAAAATTTTCTCAAAACTAATGATTTTCTATAAATCGAATAGATTTTAGTTGAAAAATCTTATTTGATTATTATTTTTCTTTTAGTGGCAAGGTTTAAAAGCAGATACATTAAAAGAACGTTATCAAAAAATAGGCGATACAAAACGCTTTACAACGAATGAAATGCTATGTGAAGGTTATCCTCGTCAATTCTTAATCTATATGCGAACTGTACGTCAAATGGAATTTGCTCAAGAACCTGATGTATGTTGTTTTGTTTTTGTCTTTAAAAAAAAAAAAAAAAAAAAAAAAAAACAAAAAAAACTAGAAATAAAAAATTCTAGTACGATGGATTACGACGATTATTTCATAATGCACTTAGTGAAAATAATCTGATTAATGATAGTGATTTCGATTGGGTTAAACGTTTACAAGAACATCGATTAAATCGTAGTAAAACAACAACAACAACAACAGTAACAAATGCAACTATAACTGGTATAACATTAGCTAATGTACCAACAACATTATCAACTGGTTTAAATAATGTTAATACAAATAAAAATACAACAACAGTAACAAATCCATCATCACCAATTGTACAAACACCAACAACTCGTAATAATAATAATAATAATACTATTAATGAATCTCGTAATCGTTCAATAGTTCAACGTAATACATATCATCAACGACAATTACCATTAAGTTCAACAAATCGTTCAACAAATCCAACAACAGCAACATTAAATGGAGGTTCAAAAACAACATTATCAATGGCAAGTACAAATAAAATTCAACTTACATTACCATCATCAACATCATCACGTACAGCTATTGAAAATCATCGACCAGGACCACCACCAACTAAACGTCGTGGTTTAATACCACCACCACCACCATTACCTTATTATTCATATAATCATACACATCAACAACAACAATCAGCTAATGTAAATAATTCTAACAATATACATATTAGTAAAGAACAACATTCATCTATTATTGGTCCACCATCAGAACCAACATGTTGTTTTTTTAAACGTAAAGCTAAACGTGCTTTACAAATAACATCTACTACACCTCGAAGAACTTAGCGATTCTTTGTGTTTTTTTTTTCTTTCATACTATATATATATATACATAGATATTATCTCAATGTTAAATAAAACAAAATTTAAAAACGCAGCAGGCGTCAGATAATAGAAATTTCCTCTTTTTTTTTTTTGAATATTTATTCTTTCGTTTTGCTCCTGCTGCTCCATTCCTGCCTCGCGCTTTCATCTAAACACTATATTTGTTTGAAATTCCTCCCTTTTTTTTTTGTTTGTCTTTGTTGCGCGTGTGCGATTTTGTTTTTTTTTTTGGTTCCATTTTTTTCTTTTTGCTATTAAAAACTTTATTATTAGTTGATTTATTATCATACACTATATTTGACAACAGTGTTTTGTCTATTTGATTTTTTTTCTCTTTTTTTTTTCTTGCAATATGTTTTTCTGCTTCTTGAATTCATCTCTCATCATATCTCATCATGTCTTTTTTTTTTTCTGTATTATTTCATTCTGTTTTTTTTTTTTTTCTCATTCATCTTGGGATAAATAATAATCAACCATTTAATATATGGTTATATTTCAGAAAGAAAAAAAAAATAAAGAAGATAAATAAATATGTCCTCTGATCAGAAGACTTCAACAACAACGACAGCATCAACTGATGTGACATCAGGTTTTCAACTTAATCAAAAAAAGTTGAAAGAACTTGCTGAACAGGCAAATGCAATTAAGATTGGTGGCAAAGTTCGTTGATGATTTTTCGAAATTTTTTTTTTTATTTGCATTTGTTTTTTTTTGTTTTAAGGGTACAGCTCGTCGTAAAAAGAAAATTATTCATCGTCCTGCTAATGCTGATGATAAAAAATTACAAAGTTCATTAAAAAAACTTGCTGCTAATAATATTCAAGGCATTGAAGAGGTTAGATATTTAAGAAATTAAAATAAATTTTCCTAACATTTTTCATTTTCAATAGGTTAATATGTTTAAAGATAATGGTGAAGTTATTCATTTTTCAAATCCTAAAGTACAAGCATCACTTAGTTCAAATACATTTGCTATTAGTGGACATTCGGATACAAAATGTAAATAAAGGCGAATAATTTTTCTAAATATTATTTATTGTTTATATTAGCTTTGCAAGAAATGTTACCAACAATAATGTCACAAATGGGTATGTCAACTGATAGTGTTTTAGCTAGTGAAGCAGGTCGACGTAAATTTCCTACACGTACTGATCACCAATCAGGAAATGAACAAATTGGTACAATAAATGAACAAACAGGTGCTGATGCTGATGATGAAGAAGTACCCGGTATATATATATATATAATAAGATATAATTGATTTTATTTTATTCATTTAATTTTTTTTTTCTTTTTTAATTAAAAGATCTTGTTGAAAATTTTGACGAAGTATCCAATACAAAGTAATTATTTAATCTTCATCATTATCAACGAGCAGCATTTCAAAATGTATAACAGTTGTTTTCTGTCAATTTTTTTTCTTGTTTTTTTTTTCACTGAAGAAGACAACAAAAATAAAAGAAAAAGAAATAAAAAAAACCTATGAAATAGAAATATTTTATTTCTATAACAAAAAGAAAAATAAACAAATGAATCATAATGAATCGAACTAATTGTAAATGTAATTTTTTTTCTTATTTAACTTCATAGAAAATATTCCATTCATATTTTAACTTACTTTTGGATATACAAGGTTTAGTGAGAAATTAAACATATTATTTATGATAATTTTTTGAAAAAGTTTTAAATAATGAAGTTTGTTCTTATTGTTTTTTGAGTTCAAGTCCAATGGTAAAGTTCTTATTTGAACACCAAAAAACACAGCAGAATTTCGTTTTCTTCAAAGTTATATGACTGATATAGATATACCTAAGTGTATTGGTTGTTTCGAAAAATAAAAAAAATAAAATGTTTTTTGTTAAAGTCAAGGATACAGTTTTGTCGAGCTCGAAATTCTACATCTTCTGATATATAGATATATGAGTAGTAAATGATTGAATAATTGTATTTACAATTAGTTCTATTGATTATGATCCACTCATTAGAATGATTAATTCATTTGATTGTTACGAATTTCTAACAAGGATTAACTGGTCATGTCGTTCTTTGTATTCATAGAAAAAAGAAAATGACATATGATACAAAAAAAAAAGAAAGAAGAATAGCGTTGTGTTTTATTTCATTGCGTATTGCTTCTTATATCAATTCAAATGCGATAAAGATACACATAATGGTAGGCAACGATAGTTTTTATAATAATATAACTGTCATTCTATTTTTTTTTTTTTTTTTGTATATCATAATCAACCATAGAGCATGAAAACAGGCAATTTTTGTATTGACAAGAAGAAGGTTCGATAGTAATAAATAAGGTAAAAGAAAAAAAACGAAAAAAGACAGAAAGGTAAAGAAAAAAATAATGAATGGAAAGAATATGTCTACGATTATGCGCACATATATGTTTACATTTTGAAAAAGAATGATGAGCGTTTACTATTATTATTCAAAATTTCTGTTTTTTTCTTCCTCTTTAATCGTTATTTCTATATTGATAGCTCTTCTAGAACAACGAAACGAATAAGACAACTTATATACGTATAATAAAACACTTAAACAGATTGATTTGCCATTTGCAATCTGTCTCTTGCACTGGTAAGTTGTATTCATTTGTTTGGGACAAATACACATAGGTTATGTATAAGTAAAAGAGAAGAAAAAAAAATGAAGGTTATCTTCTATTGTAGGTATCATGTTGCATTTCTATAATATACTTCTTCTATGTTTGTTCATTACATGTTCACTATCGATTGATATTAAAAAAATTTATTCTAATCGAACAATTGTTCCATCAAGAACAATTTATGAAATCGTTCAAATGCGTCTTGCTGCTTCTCGATTTGCTGCTTATCGTAATAAAACAAATCGATTGAAAATCAATGCTTTACGAATAAATAAAAATGCTACACATGTACATCAAAATCACATAGAGGATTTTAAACATAGTTACAATCGATTTTTAAATAAACGTTTTAGAGCAATCATTATAGTCTGCAGTTCGACATTGACATGTATGATAATAGTCGTTCTTATATGTATAATTAGAACATATATTAAAAATAAATCTTCAACATCTTCTATAAGAACTGAACAAACAACACCATTAAATCCATCAAGACAAACAAATAAAACAAAAGGATATTCTCATTCAAATCATGATACAAGAAAATTTTCACGTAAACCAAGGACATTACCAGTAGATGTATAAATATTTGAGTGATTCATTCTTTTTTGTACAAAAAAAAGCGTTAAAATAGAGATTATCATACACATATATGTTTTTTTTAATATTGGGTGTAAAATTTATGGATTCATGAGATATTTTGTAAGATGTTTTTTTTTTCAGTCAATAGAATTTGTTTTTATTTTATTTCTTAACTATATCGTTCAATTGTTTGATTAATCCATCTAAGATAACGTGATACACGTGTATAAACTCCATAGGTACCATGACGAGCACATTCTACTCCCCATGATACAATACCTATTAATATAGGACCTTGAT
Source organism: Rotaria sp. Silwood1 (assembly GCA_905250075.1). Taxonomy (NCBI): domain Eukaryota; kingdom Metazoa; phylum Rotifera; class Eurotatoria; order Philodinida; family Philodinidae; genus Rotaria; species Rotaria sp. Silwood1. The sequence continues at coordinate 121,243 of CAJNOP010000004.1, read as the reverse complement.
TCGAATAACAAACTAATGGACCACCTGAATCTCCATTACAAGCATCACTACCACCATGCCAATAGCCAGCACATATATGAAAGTCTTTAATACGTCTTGGTCGATGACCTCGTGCACTAAAGAAAATATTCAATAATGAAATAAGAATAAAAAAAGAAAAGAAAATCATTATAATCCAAATACCATTGATTCCGTTCAACAATAGGTACTGTTAGATACTTGAGTATATAACTTTGACGTGTAGCTTCGACAGTACCAAAACCTGATACAATGCATTGTTCCATATTTTCGAGAGTTATCTTCTCATTCTTTGGATTAGGTAATTGAATAGGTTTAACACGATTAGTTAATAGAGCACGATTTTGTAATTTTAAGAGAACTAAATCATGATCATTTCGAGTTATATTACCATCTTTTGGATCACCCCTAAATATTTCCATAGAAAAAACAATGATACAAAGAAAGAAAAAAAAAACTCGAAATATGAGTTATTATGAAATTTTTATTTTATTATTACCAAGGATCATATCGTGGAAATTGAAAATATGCATCAATACGTGAGATTTGTACATATTTTGGATCAGCTCGATCCAAATAGGTAACACCCATAACAGCATAAAAGTTTTGAATTGATGTAAAACTAAATATACGTTTCTTTTTTATGAAATCAATCAAAGTTTTTTAAAAAAAAAAGAACAAAGACACTGACTATTTAAGACAATGTGCTGCACTTAATATCCATTTTTCATGAATTAAAGCTCCACCACAAAAATGATCTCCATTATTATTGATCGATACTTGATATGGAAACTAAAACATATAGAAATCAAACATACTGTTAACAATCGATTGAAAATATCTATTGAATTTACTTGTCCTGGTTTTGCTAGATGACCTCGTATGATTCGACGAATTCGTTTTAATATTATTTCATTGTTTGTTTTATTTTCTATTGTTTCATATTGACGAGCCAGACATATAATAATAACTACTAATCCTAAGAAACTTTTGATTCGTTTCATTCTATTACTAGTTTTACTGCACTTTCTACGTTTTTGTTTCGTTTCATATAATGATCAAATTACAAAGACCTTGTAGCGATGAAATTAAATTACGACGATGTTTTTTTGCTTTTGACTAGTTACATACAAGAACAACAACTATTTTTCTATTATTAGAATGCCAAATTTTTGAAAAAATTCTATTGTTTTAGTTGAAAAGTTTTTGAAAAAACAAATACTATTGAAAAATACTTCAAATAAATGTTAATTACCGTTTGTTTGAAGAGAAGTCCTTGAAAAAAACTAATAAATGCATTGAGATTTAGAAATTCTGTCTACTTTCTTTATACATAACTTCTTATCTTTTTTTATTGATTTTCAACGATTTAATACAATGCAAATTCTGTTCTTAGTCTTTTTCTTTACATTGACATAGCTCATCATTAAAATAAATCAATCGATTAATAGTGATAAAATTTATGATAATGTTAATACCATTTTATATATAATACTCTTTGAATACTTTAAGCTTTTTAAGAGTCATTTACCATTGATATTCAATAGATTAAAAACTATAATATCAAGCAATGTCAATAAATTCTAAGACTTAGTCAGTTAAGAACCTTCATACTTCTTTAGTTTTTCAATTCGTCCAATGATAATATTAGAGATATGTATTTATATTACAATGCTTCATTTTTGTATTGCAAACAAAATATAGTACTATCTTATATTCTCCTCAGATAACCTACTATCTTATCGATACCTCAAATAGTCGATATGAGATACGAATAGAACTTGTCGGACCCAAAATTGTCGAACTCTGACCCGGATCCGAACCTGGCCAAATCACAAATTGATATTTTCAATGGAATTTTCTAATCACAATTGGCTACATGTCCCGAAGATATTAGATACTTTTTTCTGGTTTCTTGTAATCGGCGACTAGTGAGTCTACACATTTCTCATACGGTTAGAACTCATCAGATCGAAAATTGTCAGATGCGAATTCAACAAGGTCTGGAACCAACCTGATGCGTTCTAGGTACAGAATACTTCATGATGAAATCATATTTTCTTTTTTTTTCCGAAAACTACATATGTATTTATTTCTATATTCAATTTAAGATTGATATTTTTCAAATACATGCTAGATTGTCCTTGAACATAAATTCATTATAAATTAACATCGTCAATACCGATAAGTGAAATACAAAAAGAAAATCGAGACCTTTTCTTTTCTTTTTTTTTTCTTTTCTTTTTTCTTCTTTTTTTTTTGTTACACATTTACCGTCTTTGATGAGCACATCAGTACAAAAGAATGACTGTGTTTCTTCTTCCTATAAAGTACATGTGTTTTTATTTTGTATATTTCCATCCAGAAAAAAAAAAGAATGTGGCCACGACAGAAAAAAGAACACGATGCAGTTTCACCTTTTGTACGAAGAGACTCTAAAAGAAAGAAAAAGAAAAAAAAACTGAGTGATCAGTTTTTTTTTATCCGATGACAAACAAATGGACGAATATGCAAATCAACCACAGCTGTTGTCGAATTTATCGGCACATGGAAATGATGTAATAATCACTGAGCTGAATCCAGTAACAGATAATCAAATTGACGGAGACAAACGAATTCGATCGACTCGTCAAGAAAATTTAGAATGGACTACTAGTGAGCTTTGTCAAGTAAGAATTTATAATATTTTATTATTTTCCAATGTTATATTTTTCTTATAGATATGTCGTGAGGGTGCTATTATTACTTTAGCTGACTTTGTTGAATACAGTAAACAAACATTAGCATGTGGTAAACATGCATCTGAAATAGTTGATCGAATTGATCTAGAAACAGGTCTTTCACCATTACATCATGCTGCTCGTTATCAACGATTGGATATTTGTCTTATTCTTTTATCGAATATTGATTTTAAGTAAATCGAAAAAAGTGATTATAACGATATTAAATATAAAGATATTCTATTTGAATAGATTAGGTGTTAATATTAAGGATGCACATGATCGAACACCAATACATTCAGCATTTCGTTCATCAAATAATTTAAATATAAATAATACAACGTCAGAAAAACAATTTGATATTAGTCATTATTTTGGCGACAAGGTATTTTATGAATTTATAGTGTTTTGCAAAAACATAGCTTTTAATCATACAGATTCAAGCAGCCGATGCTTGGAAAAAAGAATATACAGAACAAATTCTTTCAAGTGATCATCCATTAATTTATTTATTTACTAAAGTTAATGGAAATATTAATGCACGTGATAAATATCTTCTTACACCACTTCATTATGCTATAGCTCGTAATAATCTTGCTGGTGTTAAACAATTAATAACATCAATGGCGAATATTGAAGTAAGTTTTGAAAACAAAAAAAAATTACAATTTATAAATATTCAAATATTTATTTGATTTAGTTACCAGATCGTCAAGGAATACTTCCATTACATTTAGCATGTAAAGAAGGTTATTTATCAATTGTCGAATATTTAATTACACACAATGCACAAATCGATGTTTTTGATGCTGAAAGATGGACACCATTGCATTACGCATGTGCTAAAGGACATTTAGATATTATAAAATTAATTAAATCAAAAGACGAAATAAAGTTTCAACAACGCATTCAAATGAAAACAAATACACAAGCAACATGTTTGCATTTAGCAGTACAACAAGGAAATATTGAATCAGTTGAATACATTCTGAATGAATTTAATAGTGATGTTTTAAGAACTATAGTTAATGAACAAATAGAACCATTTGGAACTCCTTTACATATAGCAGGTAACTAATATTGAACATACAACCAAGTAAATCAAGATGATATTTAGAAAGAAATTATCTTCCTAAAATTCTAATAATACAATGGATATAAGAATTTAACCGATGATTAACTTTGAACACTACCTATGTCACAAAAACCGGATCAGTTTTAGCGGTAAACCGCGGTTTATCGCGGTTCGCCATCAAAAAAAAACCGGTTAACAGAAAAATACCGCGGTTTTTCTATGTCAAGAAGCCGAGAACCGGACCGGTAAAACCGCGGTTAACCGCCAGTTTTTGTCCGGTGTTCATCACATGGTTATTTTTTGATCATGTTGAATAAATAAGATATTTGTTAAATTAAAGAAGATAACTTCAATAGAGAAAATTCTATTAATATTTTTATTATTTTTTTGCTAGCAAAATTTTGTGATCCGTCTATGCTCGACCTTCTTTATAATCATGAAGCTGATCCATTAATATTAAATTCACACGATCAATCACCACTTCATATAGCTAGTGCTTCAAATCGGTTTCCTATGGTTAATAAATTACTTTCTCTTACTCAGTCATCTCTATTAGAAATAAAAGATAAACATGGACAAACAGCTTTATCTGTAACAACAAATCTTGATATCGTCAATGAATTAATTACATCTGGTGCTGATATTACAAGTCTTGATAATAATGATATGAATGTACTAATGATTGCTGTATCCAAAAATCAACTATCAATTGTTAAGTATTTATTACTAGCTATTAATGATCAATCAGTAAAAATATTTGATCAAGTAACAAAAAGAAATAATCGTACAATATTTCTAATAGCTGTTAGAACAGGTTCTATTGATATGTGTTCATTATTATTAACTCATTCATATGTTCGTTGGGATACAACAGATAAACAACGTATGAATGCATTTCATATAGCTGCTCGAAATAATCATCCTCGCTTAATTGAATTGCTTAGTGAACATATAAAACAACCTGATAAATTTATGTCAGTATATAGTCGTAGTGATTCATTTAGAACAACAAGTACTGATTCAACCAATATTTCACAATCATCACCAAGTTTACATACATATATTGATGCACAAAATGAAGATGGAAAAACTCCATTACATATAGCTGCTGAATATGGTCATAAATTATGTGTTGAAATTCTTCTTAAATATGATGCTGATGTTTTATTTCCAAATTATCTTGGACAATTAGCACTTCATATTGCTATACAAAATGGTCATAGTGAATGTGTTGATTTATTAATTAAAGCTTCAACAAGAAATATAGCTGATTTTCAATCAGTTTTATCAAGACGACAATCACCATTAATAACTGCTTGTGAAAATGGTTTTATTGATATTGTTTGTCTTTTACTTTCTCAAAATATTGGACTAGATTATGAAAATAATCTTAAAGAAGAAAATCCATTAGAAATAGCTATTAAATATCGACAAATTGAAACTATTCATACACTTCTAGAACATCCAAACCTAGATGAATGGCTTATGTCAATAAGAAAAACAAAACAAAATTTTCATCAAACACCATTAAGAGATATGATTCGTTATATACCGGAATGTGCTAAACATGCATTTGATAAATTAATATTAACAACAAATGAAATTGATATTAATGAAGATACATTCGAAAGAACTACATATAACTATAAATATATTGATGATTATTTTATGTAAGTACAAATATCTCTATTGTAAGAATTATAATTTTCTATCAAAAACAAAAAAACAAAATTTCAAGTTTTGATTTGATCAATGTTTAAAGCGTGAGAAACAAAGGATTACTACTTTATAACTATAGCTCGCTTTATTCTGCAAAATAATATTGTTTTGTATCTATTTGTGCATAAGATTTTTCTAAATCATTTGAATTATTAGAGAATTCGGATTTGTTCTACCATATACCAAAAATGTTTTGTTATAAATTAAGAAAATTCATGTTTCTTAATATTTGGAAAAAATGATAAGTTTTTTAATTTATAAAATCAAATGTTCATTACTATATACTATATCATTCCAGAACGACATGTATAAATACGCTAACTAATTTTAAACATGTATTTACTTGACCTGTTGCAGTAAAAGTAAAATGTCAATTTGTCCAAACCATGAATGAATCTAAAGCTAACTCAAAATCGAGGTCATATCCAATACTCCATAAGACTTACTTCTCATGAATGAACATGTCTAGGTGGTCAACTCTTTTAGTCTTCATATTTTGAATATCTCTCAGTTAGAGCTGGGTATCGAGTCTTTCTATTTTCAGAAATTCAAATTGAAGAACTGGCACCATCAACTTAATGCAATTATTGATATTTTCAACTCAAACTTACAGATAGTAATTGATGAATGAAAGAAAGATTATACTTCCAGCAGGGCTACGATAAAACAACTTAGCAATAGTATGAACAAGCCTTCACGAAATTAAAAAAAAAATTATTTTTTGAATTTAACGAATGTTTGAATATTTGGTTGTCAATATCTTATAAACTATTAAATTATGTTCTCACTTCTATTGTGACATTTAGTTTCTCTAATACAAAATTTGAATTTGCTTTTTCTTATAGAGTACTACTGAATAAAAAAAAACTTTTCTAAGGGTTTTTCTTGTAGAAGCCCAGTTATCAGAAAAAAACAATTTACATTTTGAAGTTTCGACGTGAAACTTTGTATAGATGAAGGACTGGATTAGACGATCACATTGGCATGACATGAATATTTCAATACATTCATATCTTACATAGTATTTAAATGTGATGTGTTATACATGATCTAGCCGAAGACTTTCATCTACTCAAAGTTTCACAACAAAATTTCATTATAAATTTTTTTTTCAACCACTGAATTTCTGCAAAAATCCATTAAAACAATCGATATTTTAGTCAAATCTAAACATAATTAGGAATCTTTTGAAGTTTTGTTTACTATAGTAATATTTCATATAGCGACAAAATATCAAGACAAACGAAGCTGATCATCCAAAAATGCTGCCTTGTTAAAATAAATCTTCTTCAAGATTAACAAAAAAAAAAAATATTTTTTAAATAAGAAACTCATCAAGTCTCATTTTATATTAGGAATAATGGTAAATTATACGCTGTGGATAGTCATCGACTTTATCGTAATCATCCATTTATAATTGCTCTTGATAGTGAACATCATTTTTTACTTGAACATCCATTAGCTCGACAACTTATGTTACGTAAATGGAAATTGTATCGTCCATTTTTTTATTTAACACGTATATTAACATTTTTATTATTATTTTTTTTAACATTCTATGTTCTTGTTGTACCTGCACCAAATGTAAAATCATCAACAAATTCATTTTTACAATTAAACGAAAATTCCATATTACTTATGCGATGGATTATTGTTGTTTTAGCTGGAATGAATTTGTTTGAAGCACTCTTAGAAATAATACTTTATCGTGGTTTACGTGTACCATTTGCACAATTATTTGGTATGATTTCATTTCTAACATCAATTATTGCTTTTATACCATATGGAGAAATTAATGAAAGAATTTATTGGCAATGGCAAATAACAGCATTATCAATATTATTACAATGGTTTAATGTAATATTAATATTACGTTCAGTTCCATTTGTTGGAAATTTTATTGTTATGCTTCAATCAATATTAATTAATATTGTTTCATTAATATGTGTTTTTTTACCATTAATTATTGCATTCACAATAGCAACACAAATGATTTTTTTTAATCATACAGCATTTTTATCTTTTGTTACATCAATGCATAAATTATCAACAATGCTTATTGGAGAATTTGATTATGAAACATTATTTTTTTCTAAATCAACGTTTATAACAGCAACATTCATTTTTATACCATTTATTGGTATGATGACAATTGTTTTTATGAATCTTTTATTAGGTTTAACTATTGATGATTTACATATTTGTATGGAAAATGCACGAGCCAAAGCAAGTAAGATTTTTTTAAACTATAAAATATTTTCCTGGTGGTTTTTTTATTGTTTTGTACTTTATTTTTCTAGATGCTTATCAAATTCGTGAACTTATTTATATTGAATCAACATTACCAAGTATAAAATGGTTAAAATCAAATATAGTTGAAAATGAAATGATTGATAATGATTCAAAAGATTCAATATCAAAAAAATATAATGAAAAAAAAAATGATAGTGATCACAAAGAATATTCACTAAGTCATCAACGTATTATTGAACTTGGAAAATTACTTGATATTCTTAATATGTTATCTACACAAGCTAAACAAGTTTTAGAAAAAGAAATTAATTTAGAAACAATACTTAAACAATTATTAGCAGTTAGAAAAGTTCAAGATTCAAAAGAATAAAATTCAAATGCTTTTCATACTTTGAAATAACAATAGAAAAAAATATTCAAAAGTCTTTTTTTTCGTTGGCAGAATTTTTCTGCAATATCTTTTTTGTAATAAAAATTAAAACTGTTAGCACAATTCCTATGGCATTAAAAATTGAAATACGATATAGCTATTGTTACTAATTACAGAGAGATTCTTTTAATCTATCTATTTTGAAACATATTACACTATCTTAATTGTTCCGAAATTCAATAAGAAAGTAGTTCATATTTTAGAATACAGTGTAATTAATAGACAGTCTATGACCGTATATCAACACTTGTCACGGCCTATAGCGTGTAGAAGGTGTTGCTAACGTATCTGTCATGGTCTATGAGAGAGAAATTGGAAGATGAATGTAAATTTCTACTGTCAATACTTCAACACTCATTTTAAACTGTGTTTCAGAAAAACAAAATAAATAAAATTGAACAGTTGCTATCCGATCTGCATAAAATATCGTCTCATTATTATTCCTTCATATGATGGATATCTTTTGTTTTTTATTTGATCATTTCTAAGCATACATATTCTTATATTCATGACTTTCTCAGTTTCAAACTAGTCGACTTTGTACAAAGAATATTCTGTATTTTATTGAAATAATAAAGTTTACCTTGTAGATATAAGCGTAAAATCTTTTTCTGATTTTAAATTGTTTATTTTCTATTACTTTTAGAAAGAAAAATAATAGTGAGTAATAATAAACTTTTATGTAAAACAAATAGAAATATATGCAAGTTATGTTTTTAAATAAAACAATCATATTCGTTCTTTTTTTTTTCTTCTTACCATTAAAAGATAATATTTTTCATGTGAAGAATATAAATAAAAATTTTGTGAGTACATTTATATCTTATATTATGTTCAATATAAGAAATAATCTGTTGTCTTTGTAGTTCGATGAATATTTCTGTTGTCATTGATTATGTCATATTATTTTTATCTTTTATTATTATTATTTTTTTTTTTTTGTTATAAAATATTTAACCATCTAAATGCTACCAGTAGTTTTTGCCTTGAGAGAATATTGAACTTTACACTTGAGAAATTTTTTTTCATAAGAAGAAATATATACCAGATTTCAGTTTTTCACCAAATCAATATAAAACATTTTTGCTCTACTAAATATGGAAGTCATCCTTGAATATATATATATATATATTCTTTGCTTTTTTTTTTCTTTTAATTTAACGTAAAGCTTAACAAGCGAATATAACAAATAAATTTCATTGGTATATTTTAGTGATACTAATCAATAATGCATGAATTGACAACGCTCAACAGATAATGATAATCATATTATTTCTATCATTTCGAATGCTGAAGAGGTATACATCGACATAAAATGCTGTTTTATGTTCATTCATTGAGTAGATTCATAGTTTAATACAAATAAATTCATTGATGAGAATTTTATTTTATTGTACATGTTATTCTTTTAGTAAAATGAAAATAAATAACACAGTAAAAACAAACAAAAATAATGACTTTTCTATCATTATCATTTTAGTCTTATGTACTACGTCTTCAGACTAATATATTTTTAATTTATTTTGATTTTTGCTTTTTTGAATAATATATAAGTTCGATATTTGACACAACTGAAATTTGTTGATTTTTTGTATTCCAATTTGAAGAACATGAGAGAGAGAGAGAGAGAAAAGAGAGAAAAGTGAAGAGAAAGAGAGAACTCAATGAACTGAAAAGATTTTGTGGCTGCCGCCTGTTTCACGATGCGCTCAATGACTACTTGTACATAAATCAACAGACATAGTTGCTGATTGTTTGTACATGTTTGTCAATCGTACATTATTTCGTTAGTTTTTTTTTCTTTTCTATAAGAGATTACACACAACAGAAATGCTTGTCTTTTGAACGAATACAAGTTCATTTGAAATCTTACAACAATATTGCCTTGTAAAATGCATGTAAGTCTTTTATGTTAATATTAATCAAGTTATATTGTTCGAAGAATTAAACTAATAGAAATTTTTAAAGATAACTAAATTTATATATATTATAAATAAATTAAGATTATTGAAGAATGTTTTAAATTATGTGTCATTTTTATTAAATGAATAACGTCCGCGGTAGTATAGTGGTTAGTATCCCCGCCTGTCACGCGGGAAACCGGGGTTCGATTCCCCGCCGCGGAGTATTCCTTTTTTTTTTCTTCTTTACTGATCGTTTTCTTTCTTCTTGTATATTGCAAATACAGATAAAAAAAGTAAAAGACAAGAGTCGTTGATTTTATAATTTAATCATCGATTAATCGTGATGACAAATAGTAGGGTATAAGATAGTGTTCTCCCTACATAAATTGACATAATACAAAAAAAATAAATAACAAAAAACGTATACATTATTCTCTTTCACATCTCTAAATTGTGTCTTTTTTCTTTCTTTTCTGTTGCTAATAGCTTCTAAAAGACGATAGACTGGAAATATAATGTCTGTTTGGTCATAGTCTATCATACATAAATAAATACTCGTTGCTCGGAAAATAAATGAATTGTCTATCATTATATTTCTGTTGTTGATGTGGGACATCGCTTATGCTAAATGTAACGACCCTCCTTCTTTCTACCCATATATTTCACAATAAGAAAAAAAAAAGTATTCTTTGTTATTTTTGTTAATTGCATCCAATAATTGGAAGATTAGTAAGGGAAAACATTCGATCATATAAGCTTGAGGGTCACTAAAAAATTAATAAAATCGTTCATTTTATGGACTGTTAATGATATTTGATAAGAATAATAGTTCGAAAATGTAAAAATTTCATTTATGTAACTTCGTCATTTTGTTAAATGACATGTAGAAACAACCTTGACATCAAGGTATGTATAACAAACTTTATTGATCTATATGTCATTTACTAGATTAGTAATAATTGGTCTGAGTATAGTAAAAAGTATGTATGAGATTTCATTTAGAAAATATTTTTCAAACCAATTTCAAGTATCTTTGGTAATTAAGTCAAATGAAAATAACAAGCTACTCAAAAGATATAAATAGTTTACAGACACCCCCCAAAAAAAAATATATATATACTAGATAAAATAGACAGTACACTAATCGTAGATTTATTCTTTAAGATTATAACAATATAACTCGATTAATTAGTTAAAATTTAATATATGTATTTATTTATTGTTCATACCTAAATAAAGAAAAAACAAAACTTAATTAAATAAACTAATTCGATATAAATTGTTTATATGTAAACAACAAGAGTTTCGACATGAGTGAATATAATGATAGCTAAGGAATAGACTCAAACAAATAGAACGAATAACTGACAAATTATTTTTTTTGTCGTTATATTTCCTGACAATTGGTTTGTTAATAATAAGAATATGTCTAGCCATTGATGTTTCAAACATAATTAGATAAATGAATACACAAAGAACAATAATACAAGAACTTCAGATAATACAACAAACAGAAGACTTCCGAATGATTATGTTTATTTGTAAATAATCAAGATTTATTTTCACATTATCAAGCATACATATGAGATCAACGAGATAAATTTATTAATAAAAATATATAATACATAATAATCTTCATAAGAATTGTGTTAAAATAATATAAGAATTTAAAAGAACATTGCATTTTCTTATATGAAAATATCCTAACTTTAACATGATAATCAAGATCTGTATTTTTTTTTCAAATATCTATCAACTAATATTAGTTAAGTCTCAAATAAGAATATTTTTTTTAAAACTTTACCTTTGATTCAACTATCACTTTTTATATATGCTTCGTATAATTTAGAAATCGAGCAAGAGTCTATAGATTATAATGAGTAACTTTTAATTATCGGGAAGAGATGTATATCCATTCTTCCTTCGTTTTCGAGGCCTCTGATACAATTATATTTCATATTCTATCTTACAAATTATCAAGATTTTGTTTTATTTTTAAATAATACTCAAAAGTAGTTTCTATAGATCATGTCTTTTTTTTTTGAATGCACTATTATAAATGGATTGATTATAAATCAATAAAATTTCTTTAAATTTATACATTTAAAGACAATAAGAGTAATATGTAAATTCTTGTTCTAGAAATCCATTTTGGTCATGTATCATTTGAATTTACAATATAGTTTATGTTTTGTTTCTTTTTTTATAAGTTCAGTTTCTTCTGTACTTCCATCTATTTAACTAGATCTACAATTGACACTATGTGACATAGTAACAGTTCAATAATTATTGTTCATATATGTCTTTATATCTTAAGGATTATGTAAGAATTCGAGAAAAAAAATAAATTAATGGTTTGCTTTAAGATGACATTGAATGAACCGAGAGTAGAATTACGATTAACAATAAACATATGATTAAAGAGTACTATTGAGAAAGGGAGAGTGTGAGAGAAGGAGATTGTGGTTTCATACCATCTTTGAGACATTCATTGCATTTCTTTCAAAGAAATTTCGATATACAAACAATTTGAACTCACAAGTATATACAAGTGTGTTTTATTAAGAAGACATTGATTACTTCTTTCATGAACATGTGAGCTTTTTTCTTTTCTTTTTTGTGTAAATAAACTTATAAGAATATATCATCTATGAACAAATAGAGTTTAATGAAACTTGTATGTATCTTTAGAAATTTTGTCATTGATGAAGTATCAAAGAAAAAAAAAAATGATAAATGTTATATTCCATTATTGTTTCATAAAACATATATTATATATTTCTCAAATAAAAAAAGCAATGATGTGTTTTTTTTAAATTTTGTCAATAAGATATCTAGCTTGTTTTTATTTTACATTGTATATGCATACAACTCAATCCTTCATATAGTAGATTCAATAAGATTAAAAATGTAATCTCTGTGTTATTTAAATTTCTATTTTGATTTGATATCGAAATTGATTTTTCGTTTTTTGCTTATATATATATATTCTTAATATGCAAGAGAGCATACCATTTTATAATGATGAAGGACGTATTTACTTTTATACAGGTGATGAGTATTGCTGATTGATTAAAGCTACCAAAATATAAATATAGTTATTCGATGTAAAATATATAGCCGTTATTTATTTTTTTTTCTTTTTTTTTTCTCCTAACTATTACAGTACACTAACACCATAGAGTCAGACCTTCGGTTTCTTTTTTAACGTGTCTATGTATGTGTACGACTGGCTAGACACTGACATCCTTTTGCTCGTCTCTATTCTATTTGCTTGAGTTCTCTATTTATCTATGTATATTTTCTAGGCCAATCGACATCCGTATAATAAAGAATATTTTTCTCCAAAAAAAATGGTTGTACATCGTCAGTACCATTCAAAGAAAGACCCGAATTCTTCATCAACTCGTCTTCTCCATTTAACAATTCCAGTAACATCAAATTTTTTATATAGTACAAACGATTTTGTATGGAATAATCCAATGGAACTTGATTTACTCAATATGAAAAAAGCACCATCATTAACATCAACAGATGAAAATCATTTTTTAAATGTTTTACCATGTATGCGTCGTTTATATACTATATTTAATTCTATATGTCCTAATCTATATCGTATACATTGTTCGGATTCTTTAAGAATTTTACAAGAAATAATTTGTTTAATTGATGAATATCTTCATATACATTTACCATCAAACATACCAATAAATGAATTATTATATAATGAAGAATATTTTGATGATTTTATACATAAATTAAGATTTTCACCATTTAATTATGTTTATCCAAATAATTATTCATCATCAAAAAAACCAGAAATACATTGTTTTGGTCAAGGTATTCATGCATGTAATGATAATAATAAACTTAATCAAACAACATTATTTTGTTTTGAATTAACATCATCATTGGAAAATAATTTTTGCTTACCAATTGATATAGTTATATTAGATCCTAATGAAAATATTGTATCAAATGATGTCAAATATATAAACACTTATGATCAAGGTTATACAAAACTTTTTTCATGCTGTTATAAACCAATAACACAAGCAGGAATTTATAAAATATCATTTTTGTATAATCATATTCAACTAACAACTGATCCATTTACTGTTTTTATAAAAAACCCAGACCAATTAAAAGAACAATCATTATCAGAAGATGCAAAAGAAATGAATGTACAAGGTAAAAAAAAAAAGAAGAAATAATTATTTCTTGTCAAGGATTACGCTTTTTATCTGATAAATGTTGCTGATAGAAATTTCTTTCTTCAAGTATTTTTAGCGTTGAAAAGATATGATACTAAATATGTATAAGATAAATGTTCGTTCTTTATTTTTTTTTTGTTTTTATTTTGCTCTTTGGAGTAATGATTATTCATTCCACGAATCCAAACAGAGCACTTAACTATTGTAACATTTTCGAATTAGCATTTCGGTTGTATGCAGAGAAAAAAAAATGATAAAAATATCAGCTGTAATAAGTTTCATTCGAATGATAGACAGAAAGAGAAAAACATTACTCAAATAGTTACATCTGATAAAATTTCAGTTATATTTGATCATTTTCTTTTTAAAATTAATTTGACTTAATTCAATGATGACAAACCCACCATTTCGTTCACAAATGCTTTCTGTTCCACAATTCAGTAAGAAATCTAATCATTCATAAGCAATAATCTAAAAAATTGCCAGACAAAAAAATGATTATATATGGTTTTTTTTATGTTCTCTTAGAAATTCCTCAATATGAATTAGAAGGTGATGGATGTTCAACAAAAGTTATTTTAAATTCAATAGCACGTTTTCGTCTTCGAATAAATTCATCAACAAACTCTCATCATCAATCAACAGTTGATCCATTTTCACTTTCAATTATTGATCCATTTGGTCATACTATTGTTGTTCAACGTCGTATACTTTCATCTGATTTACTTGAATTAACATATCAACCAATGTCAATAGGTGAACATAAATTAACAATATCATATAATAATAAAATTCATCGTCAATTAATTATTGATGTTATACATGATGAAATAAATTATTTATCAAAATTAAAACCATTTGGACCTGGTCTTCAACGTGCAATTGTTGGTATACCAACTGAATTTTATGTTGATCTTAGTCAACAAAAATTAATAAATCCTACAATTAATACTAATCATATACAATTTTGTTTGGAACCATCCTATCATGCAGAAATTGATTATGAACAACACATGGCTACGGTGCGTTATACACCTTTAATAGAAGGAAAGTGTCCTATACATATACTTGAACATAATAAAGATATTCAACATTCACCATTCATTGCTAACATAAAAAAAGAAAATATTTTACATAATAAACCTAGTATACATATAACTGGTTTATCACAAAATATTATTGTTCATCGTCCTGTTGAATTTGAAGTAAGATAAAAATTTATTTGTTCAGAAAAAACTGAATTTTGTTTTTTTTCAAAAAGGTTTCGATTGATAATCCTTTTGATGATTCAACATATACTCTTCATATTGAAATTTTAACTGATGAGAATTCGCCATCCGTATCTATTGATCGTCATGATCCTTCATCATATAAATGTTCATTTATTCCTAATACATTAGGACGGTATATAATATCAATTGATTATGCCGGAATTGTTCCAGAAAATAATCCATTCTATTGTGAAGCTACGCAAGAAAAAGATATACAATTAACAGGTCCAGCTGTAAATAATCAATGTTTAACATTAAATGAACCAACACATTTTTATTTTAAATTAGAAGATCTTCTCATGAAAAACTCTAATGAGACAAATTCAACATATGAAAGTGGATATAGTTCAAATGACGATACGTCATTAAATTCATCGATAACAGATGGAACAAAAGAAATAAATGATGAACATAATAACTATCGGGTTACAATTACAGATGGACATGGTAATAAAAAATCAAATGTTTCAATTAAAAACCTTAAAGAAAATATGAATGATAATGTACGCGTTGATTTTACACCAGATGAACAAATTTTGTTTATTAATATTTCTTGTACTTGGTAGTGTCAGTTTTTTTTAATGTTTAAAAAAAAAAAAGGAATTTTTAAATAAATTTACGACATAAAGTTTTTCTACAATTGAAACAAATTCTGTTTGAAGACTAAACTTCTAAATTCATCTATTTCTTTGACAATGTAAACTGACATTATCATCTTTGTCTTGATCTTTTTCTGAAACCTTTACACTTAATCGAATTACAAAATTTCTTTCTTTATTATTTTTTTTCTTTGCTACACGATTTAAGTAACAAATGCCTATTAATCATTTCTTTAGATAAATTCAAAAAGAATTCATAAATCTTATTCGATATTGAAATTAGTTTAACAAAAAAAAAACCAAAATGTTTGTTTGATACAAAAATCCTCTACGAAAATATCCTTTTTTTTCATACTGGCGAACAACTAGTTGGACATTGATGACGTACGTCTGATCGAATTCGTTAATTAACGAAAAAGAAAGACGAATATGATCTTGTTCTTTTCTATATACGAAATTTTAAGCTCATATCGAAATCAATCACATCAATTAACATTGTTTTTTGATTACATCGAATCAATTGTTATTAGTTTCTATTATTGATTGCAAGCAATTTTCGAAAGTTATAATTACTAATTTTAACTTTATCCCTATGTAACTTAAAGTTTTCTTGTCATTTTTAATTCAACTTTCTTATCGAACACTTACAACTAATTGTTACCAACTAAATAATATTTTATATTAAACATACATCATGAGGTAAATGATTATAAAATTTGATGATAAAACTTAATCTAGTATATTTTTTTGTTGTTTTTTTATATTTTAGTTTTATTACATTTGAACCTCAATCGACATCAACACCAAAAAAAATCAGTACAATACATATTCCAAATTTATGCTCGACTCCACGACGTGTACATGTTCGTTATTCATTATCAAAATGTGTACCATTACCTATTGACTCATCAACACCGAATTCAAGAAAAACTAGAAAATCTTTTGCACCTGATATTCATCATTTAATTTATCCATCTAATATTACATCAACACATACAATTAAAGTTTGGGTCTTATAAAAAAAAAAAAAAACTATTCGTTAATACTTTGTTTTTATCTAATTTCTTGTTTTTAGTTTAAATAAATTATTTATTATTAAAATTTTCTTTGCTTTAAGTTCAGATTATTGATTATTCTGATAAATATGAGGTTGAAATATTGACTGAAAGGTATCAGATTGTGAAGCTTATTACATATGCATTGAACTAGATTTAATACACGATTGATCATAAGATGTATAGTATATTGAAATAAAGCAATGCTCTCAACATTTGTTAAAACGAGAAAGAAAAATAATGAACTGAATTCACGGTAATGGATGTGTATTGATGATGCATGAAACATACGTCTTATCTATACAAATGAGATTTCATGCCATATATATGATTACACAACTTTCGGGTTCAGTAAATGATTTTAACGTTTTAAGTGATTTAGTAACCGTTGTTCAGTGTTTGGTTTAGTTTAATGAAATCAGTGGATCTTTTTGTGACTGTTTACGTTCATGATGATTTACACGATCTGCTGTTCGTTAATCATTTCTCTCTAACGTTAAAGATATGAGCAAATGAAGTAATAAAAAATTGAAAAAAAGAAAGTATTAGAATTATTGGAACTGTACATTGTTTAACTAAATATTGAATTACTGATGAGTTCAAGATTCATATGAGAAATGATGTGATAATTTATTGATAATTATGACTTTCATACTGTACATCAATCGATTGAATAGACAGTATATAACTGAGGTTGAGTAAAATTCATTTACACTTATGCTATTTTCTCTCATCACAATGTATTTGCTTTCTCTGCTTCAATCAATATTTGTTTGATATTTTAGCATTAATAACAAACTTGATAGACATTTTTTTCTTTAGACACTATAGTTATGAATATAAATGTTAAATTCATCGATAAGAACAACGAATATATGTGTTATAGGGAAAATTAGAATAACTGGAATTTCAGTATTATTTGGACAATATTAGAATCCGACTAGAAATGAATTCATACTATCAAAACAAATAAAACCTGAATAGAATAACTATAGTTGGTTCTTCAACAATATCTTGTGATTTAGTAAATAATTTCTGAGACAAAGCATTTCAATCTATTTATCCATATGTGTACTAAGACTTGGTTCGTAATGACATTTTATCTAACAATAAAATTCACATGTTTATTTCGGGAAAAACGTTGTTTTGTAGTGCGCACTTGACTTTATAATCGCAAGTGTTGTCAGTTGTTGAATTCAGTTCAAACATTTTTCACTTAGGTTATAACGCATACAAAAAAACAACGAAACATCGAAAATCGAGTTTTTTTACAATATTTGATAGGATAGTTTTTCCATGATATCAACCACATTGTACAAAACTGAACTTCCATTTTTATGAAAATTTCAACGTTAGTAGAGATTTCAATTCTAAGAGTTTTGATAAAAATGATGCTTTTAAGCAATTCTCTGGACAGGTAGAGATGATTTTTGTGAAAGTTGAACCTGATTTTAGTATGATTCGATGTTCCATCTCACGAGAAATCTGAATATGATATAGAATTTATTTTTAATCTTCTTTTAGTGGATTAAGCTATCAAAAACTTTTGATCAAAATTATATGAGAAAAATCATTTTTTGGTTTTTCACTAATTAAATTTTAGTGTATCTTCATGAAAAATAAAAGGTTTTTAAAAACAATTTTTTGTATCAAAACGCTTAGAATGAAAACCTATACAAATATTAAAAAGTTTCATCGAAATCGAAGTTTACTTTTGTACAAAGTGATCGTCACCACAGGAATACCGTTCTCTTGAATATTGAAAAAACGCGACCTTTTAGTCTTTTTTTGTTTCGCATTTTATCAGATCAAAATGTGAAAAGACCAGATTTAGTTCATATTACAAATCAAGTGATCGTTCACAAAACTCTATATATAAAAATGCTTTGGAATTTCGTTTTTCAGAACTTTGTTTTTTAGCACAGCGTGCATTATTATTTAGTCAATGCGCTGCATACGCGAAAGGATGTTATAATCAAGATGTAAACAGAATCTCAATGTATTCTAGCCAAAAGATAGCCAAGATTAGAAGCTATCTGAACATATACAATAGTTACTAATTTGTATGTTTAATTTGAACGATACTTGTCTGAAATCATTTTGGATAAAATCCTAATTTCTATCATTATTCTTAACAATCATAGAAAATATCATCCCCATTCTGTATTTATTTATTCATTAAATCTGCAGCACTGAACTTGCAGATTTTATTAATTTAATATGATCTACAAACCGTGAAGGTTTCATAGGGTTTCGAAATGCTTGTGTTTTTTATGGTAGAGATCCCATGAAATACCCTGACTCGTAGATTTTATTTATAGTTAAGAATATGTCTCATAGATTTTCGTATTGTCAGGTTTCTAAATCACAATAAGCTATTTATTGAAACTTGGTTATGATTAGTTTCGAATGATTCATTTCTTCTGATTTCACGCAACGCTTATTTCGTTTTATCGATGTCAGTCGTGGGCCTATTACAGGTTACAATTAACGATAGTGATATAAAGATGATTCATTTAAAGAAAAACCTTAGCTGAAATGATTAGTTATACTAGGTCATAGTAACCTTAGTAGAGAAGAAAAATGTTGAACAAATATTAAACTAGAGTGTTAAGTGCAAACATGATCGATTTCGTGTTTATGCTTTCTTTTTTATTGCGAGTACAAAAACAATAATGAAAATTGAACAAACTCAATAATTCTTTATATAGAATAAAATTGCATTAAAAAAAATCGTATTTTTGAACTGTAAATATCTATTTACTATTGTTAATATACCAAATAGTATTATTGTGATAAAAAAGTTCTTGACCAATTATGTTACTTCTTTATCAATATCATATTGAAAATTGTTTCAATTATTTGAATATACTATTTTAAGAGCTTTACAAGTGTATCGTTATTTAAATATGAAATAATTATTTCTATCGAAAAAGAAAAGCGAATAATATGATTTATTATATAATACAATTTATCAATAGTTCATATTTTTTACTGTAAAAAGTACTGTACAGCAAAAATAATATGATCATAAGCCCATAAAAAAATGATACCATTAAATTTATAAAATAGTTCAAATTTTTTTTGTTGTTCTCTTTGTAATCATTATTAACCATGTTGTGAATATTTCATTCCATCAATTGAATCTACAACATGAAGGAGGAGTAATAAACTTCGTACATGTTGTTTTTCTAAGTTTATACGATTTATTTTTTCATGTATTAAATTTTCTTCATGTATAATTTGCTTAATTTGATTTAATTTATAAATTACTTCACGATGTTCTTTATATGTCATTTTTCGTTTCGATATTATTTTACTATTTGCAGATATTGTTTTATTCCTTTTTTTATCAGTTGAAGAGGTTTCTATATCACAGATCTGAATGGATTGATCATTGTTAATTATTGATGAATCGACTAACGATGAACTAGAAGCAGCCATGATATCTTCAATTCGTCTATAATATAATAGTACTATATTGCGTTATATTGACACATGAATGGAATAATTTCTGTGTTTATATAGCAGTGATTGTAAACGAAGAAAGAAAAAAAGGTGAATAATAGTAACAAATCAAGGGCAAACAGTGAAGAAAATGATTGTGAGCGTTCGCGTGTATCATTAATGATAGCGAATATTACTATGGTAGGAAATTACATTTGTCAAACAGAATATTTCATTGTAAATTAGTAGTTGACAATGTGAATGACAAAGAAAAACAGAAAAACAAAGCGTGTAATGGATCGAAAAAAAACGAAAAATTCTCATTAATGACGTATAGTTTTAGTTTATTGAAATGGGGAAACGTTTGAATGAATTTTTGAAAGGAGTATTTTTTTGCCGACATTTTAACTTGTAAATTTAGATTATAAACAATACGATTTTTTTGTTCGTTCCTCTTTCTACATTTTATTAATAACTTTTACGAATAAAAAAGGTTTGTATCTCTATAAATACATATCTACAATTTGAGATGATGAAACAATATGGCTAAAAATAAAATACGACAAAATAAAATGTTACGTTTTTTTTTCTTATCCATATAGTACCTTCTATTTTGATAAATTAATCATAATCAGGTGGAATGGTCAAGTATTATACGAAGAAATCTTTTAAACTATCATTTAAAAATTAGATTCTTAATGAAGTAGTTTTGTCCTTAAAATTTCGGCGAGATGGTTAATTAGAAACCGTGACAAAAATATAAAGAAATGATAACGTGAAATTGTATACTTTAGAAAGCGTCTAAAAATAGTGTCTTGTGTCTCACGTTGACAATATTGAAATAGATAGCTTATCAACGATAGATAGTAATTCGAAAAATATTGATGAAGAATCGAAGAAAAATCTAAAGATAATTGAACCCTTCTGGTTTTCCTTGTTCTTTTATCATCTTGAATAAAAAATATTTTTAAAAATAAACGAAAATAAAATAAAATTGTATCTCAATAGTAAATCAAATAAAAACTAATTTTATTCTAATTATCGCGCTTTTAAGATGGCATGTTGTTTTTTCTTTGGTAAAACATGCAAATTTTTTTCATATTCTTCTTTATTCATATTCACATAATTGTGTTCTCGATAAAAACTGAAATAAAATTTAGTCTTAATGTTCCATCATTATTTCGATGTAAACGAAATGGACGTGTTTTTTATTTTGATAATTTTCCAACAGATCGATTATTTAATCAAACTATAACAAATCAAATCAAGAATTGTGATTTATCTTTGATAACACCAGATAAACGTATTATATTTGATGTTGACAAACTTATTTCACAATGTAATTTTCAATTTTCAAACTTAGAAGATCGTATTAATGAAATATTATTTTTTAAATCAAATTGTTCAATAGATGATCGATGTATACGATTAACACCATCATTTGCAACAATAATTACAAATCATAGAACTACCATATCAAACAAACCAACATTAATCGATTTTGATATAAGAGGAATTGGAACAGAAAATATTCAAATAGGTGAAGAAGATCAATATGTTTTTTCTGTAAGAAAGAAAAGAGAAAAAAATTCTTTTTAGTCATATGAAACAACCATAACAGATTTAGGTGAATTCTAGTTTCTGAGCTTTAGTATTTTTATGAGAAGAAATGTTCAAATTGGTACCTACAAGTTGAGCTCCTATTAGGTTCACAAGAAGGTCTTGATAGAACTCGAAAAATCCTAATAAGACTCATGCCCCCAGACCTCTGAAATCGAGTTATAACTGTTTTTTCTGAAGTTTCGATCTATCTTTCGGTATTAACTCGAAAATGGAATGATAATATTTCAGTGTGAAATCTCACCCATAAAAAGGCCCAATTACTAGTAGAATGCCCTGAAAGTTTCAACGAAAAAAAATGTTCCTTTGTCTAAATGTTGAATTTTCAAGTAAATTCAATTTTCATGATAAATGACTTTTTTTTGTAAATTCAACATTTCAATAAAGGAACATCCTATTTGACTGAAACTTTCAGAATATTCTACTAGTTATTCTGCCTGTTGATGGATAAAGCATTAAATTGAAATATCGTTATTTGATTTTTCGATAAATACATAAAGTCTCATCGAAATTTCAGTAGAATAGACATAATTCGGTGTCGGTGGTTTAGTTGTACAAAATCTTTTGGGATTTACCTAGTCTTATCGTGACCGTCTTGTGAACCCAATATGGACTCAAACAATGGGCATCAGCTCAAATCGTTCAGTCACGAGCGAGAGTGCTCGGGAACAGAGCTGCCAACCTAACTTGCTGCTTGCCAGACTAGAACAAATTTTGAAATTTTAGTCCATAGAGATTCGTCCTGGATAACCAGGCAAGACCAAGCCAAAGTTATCGATCTAGCTATAACATTTTTGAAATCAAATGTTGATGTATCGCCTTTTTATTCGAGAATACTTTGACAAAGTTATTAGGTTTCAGCAATAAAATACTTGAACTAAACGTCATTTTAGTATTTGTAAGACTTGTATTGACTAACAGAAGAACTTATTTAGATCTCAAAGAACCGAATAGCCAATTTTTCGTTCATGCTGTTGCGAAAGTTGATTGTCAGATGAAAATGTCTTTGTCTGCTATTACAAGTATCACCTATACGTTACATTTTCTGTCACCTCTTGTTGTATGCCTATTCGTATATTGTTTCTACTTACAGGCTTACACTTTTTCGATTTTGCGAAATAGAACTCATATTATCAAGAAAATTTCATTAATTCAAGCCTTTCATGTATGACGAATATTTATGATGTTTGTCTGCTTGTTTTAATTACACTATTTGGTGCAAAAGCTTGATATATTATCTTATCTCTATAGAAATAAATGAATTGATAGGTTAATACAAAATAATAGAATTAAATTTACTCAAAAAATTAGAAACATCAATCGGTCTAATTTGGCCTGCAGGTTAAGCTAGAAAAAAAGTGTTCTATTGGTAGTTCTGCTTGAGAACATGTATGGAAGGTACTTTTTACCCTCATTTGACTTCTAAAACTCAGATGTGAAGCATTTTCGATCGATCTAAATCTGTCGTGGTAGTTTCAGTCGTGCTAGTTTGACATTGATAATTATTTTTCGCTTAATTGTTTATCTTTATTTAAGTCGAATGATGATGGTTATACAAAAAGAGGTTTTAGGAAAAATCAAATCGTTTTTAAAATGAAACAAGATAAATATCTAAATATGATGTGCGAGTATGTTTAACACTTGATTTGTTTTGTTTCTTTTTTTTGTTTTTGTTAAAAAAAAATGATTTCATTTTTCATATTGAAACCTCAGATATACTTATATAAATGATCCAAAAAATAAAAAATCTATTTGTCGTTTTCAATATGGGATTTTCAAAAATTTTATTCAAATAAGAAGTGGAAAAATGACTTCATCAGGAGAAGGTTGGACATGGCTATGTTGTAAGTATTAGATAAAATTTGTATTATTATGAGAAAAAAAAACGAAACGTCTTTTTTCTTCTATACCTTAGATTATTATCCATCGGATGCCGAAGATCCAATGGATGACACCATGATTAGTAAAGCTGTAAGTGTTATTTTAGAAGTTATCAATAATAGGAAAAAAACCAATATTAATGTAATGAAATAGGATTCTAGATAGAAGATTTGGAAAAAACAAATTTATCTACAGTTCGTATTTCGTAAGTTAAAATTAATCGTTTAAGGAAGAAAACATTTATTTTTTTTTCTTTTGATATTTCTATAGACCGGTATATCAACTTTCGAACTTAACCGAATTCTTAGATAATTCTTCAATGCCATTAAATCAGACGAATAAAGGCTCATTAATGCCCATATTTATTCTTCTATTGATACTAATTATTGTTGGTGGAATATTTTATATCTATAAAAAAAACTACCAAGTTGAATTAAAAGCATCTGATGATTCTGTTCTTGCACGATCATCAGTAGAATCACAAAATTCTATTGTATCGAATGAGAGTTTGTTGAACCAAATTTTTTTTGAATAAAATTAACTTGTTTTGTTTTATAAATATAAAAAAAAACAAAATAATGCATATAAATGGTTTGATATTTGGAAATAGGCACGCTTTTTTTCTTACTATCTTTTATATAGAAAGGAATACTTTGTCTTTCTAAAAAGAAAGAGCAAACCTATTTAATCTAAATGTTCATGACAAACAATAAATTTTACTGACAGATTTTGTTCAATATTACTAAGTATACTTTCATTTTCATATTACACAGATTCATATGAAAGTGTTTTCGTAACTGAAGCAGGCTGTTAAAAAAAATGAAAGAATAATAATATTCTTATAAGTATAATGGATCGCTTATGATATTTACTTTGTTCACAAAATTTCCTTAATTGAATTAATGTGTCTATTATGGTCTAGCCATATTTAATTGCTGACAGTAAATTTAAATAAAAAGTAAAAAGTTCAGTAAATATGTTCTTTGAGTTTCTTAGAATATTTATTATGTGTGTAAAAAAATTGCAAATTGAATGACAATTCTTAATTATCAGTCGAAATCAAACAAAAAATAACTGTATGTATTTATCTATCGAATATAAAATTTTTTGAATTCAAAAGATCTACCAAAAGCTTATAAATAGTATATTATTCTCAAGAATTTCTGTTTGAGACATAGTTCTCAATGTCTATTGTATAATGAGAGAAAATATTTTATATGTCTTCTTGATGTGTTCTTTTTTTGTTAACTGTTAAGTTTTCGGTGATAAAATCATATGCAATGGCAAAAACATTTCTTAATAATTATATTTGAAATATTAAGTTCGTTACATAAAATATTCAAATAGACTTATTCTTTTTTCCTAAACTATGTCGCGAAAGTCTTAGTACAAAATATTTATTCATTTTTTTGACCAGCTATATAAGAGTTATAAGCTGTTGATTAGAATTAAACTTTTTTACTCTTTTCGAATACGTGTTTAGAGTTGCCTTCTAAGTTAACATTAGAGAATTATTATCAGAATGTCTCAAAAGGCAGAAAATAGTGCTTGCACAAAACATTAATTTGGACAATTTTATATTTCGATTGAAATCTATCAAATTCCAAATTCGAACTAATAGTTTTAATGACTCAGTTTCGTAGAGCAAAGCTTGCTCTTAAAAAAATGCTATGTACTTTTGCATGATAGTTCTTTTAACCTTATGTATTATTAAAAGCAATTTTTGAAGTGTTGAGTTTTCTGACTAAGACCAATTTTTATGTGAACTAGCTCTTTAGTGGAAGTACATAGATAAAATTTCGCTTATCGTAATATTTCATTTGTTACAGAATTCAATACTCTAAAATGATGTTGAGTTCAAACTGTTCCAAAACCCAAAATAAGGACTGTGCCAAACTCACTACTCTTCATGGTCTAGACACTTTTAGATTTTTTCACAAAACTTACTGACAGTTATTCAACCTTATTCCAAAAAGAAAATCGGAACATATATTCAGTAATCGAAATAAATTCTGATTGTAACTAATTACTGCTGGCTCTAACCATTTATCTTTTAGAAGCCGAAAAAAAGAAACAAATATTTTGTGACAAGGCTTTAATGTCATAGGTTACATCATACATTTACAGTTGTAGTTCAGCTATATTTATGAAATTCAATTTTAAATTTCTTTTTATTTTTCAACATATTGATAAATTGCATACTATTAAACGATCAAGCAATAATAATAATCTATACGTCTAACATTATTTCATCCCGCCTTGATCTATTTAATAATTAAATTCTTTCTTTTTCGGTTTAATGTTTATATCAAATAAAAACGTACGTTTCTTTATTTTCTTTTTAATTCAACAATATTTTATTTTTTGTTTAAAAACCGAAATAAAATTTCATATAAATAACGTACCATCATTATTTCGTTGTGAAAAAAATGGACCATTATTTTATTTTAATCATTTTCCAAGTGATGATCTATTTCATCAAACATTATTAGAAAATGATTTTTTGTGTGATTTATCGTTATTATCAATAGATCAACGTTCTATTATTGGAATCGATCAACTGAATCTATTATGTGAAATTCAGAATAAAAAAAATCATATAAATGAATTTCTTTTATTTTCATCTAAATGTTCAAAAGATTTATGTAAAAAATTTGTACCAACAACAGCTTCAATTATTACCCAATATAAAACAGGAAATATAAATGTCGAAAAAATAAACTTAGTGTTTTATGGTAATCATTCAAATCAATTAATGATTGGAAAATTAACAGATGATAAATATTTAGTAAGAAGAAGCATATGAATTTGCTTTTTTTTTCATTCCATTGAAATTTTTTCTTTGTTCTGTTGAGAGAACAAGTAGTTCTTTACACAATGGTGATATTCTAACAAATCAAATTGTATTTCAATATGAAGATAATAATTATGTTAATATGATGTGTGAGTGAGTTTTAATCAGATATTTTTCTCTTGGGACTTTTTCTTTTTTTTCCTAATATATATTTATTTAATTTTTTGATATTCATATGTGGTTAATTTAAAATTAACTATTGGTATTTGTCATCAATATTATTGGAATCAATCAAGTACTGTCAAACCTGATTGGTCATGGATTTGTTGTATGATTAAAAATTAGATTTTATTATTTATTCAGACAATAGAATGTTTAGATTATTATCCATCCAAATCTGAAGATCCATTAGATCATAATATGATTTATAGAGCTGTGAGTTTCGTCTGATTTCTAATTTATAACTAGAGATGTACACTGTTGGTGTCAATACTGGTGTGGATGCAGACAGTGGCAGATCTAGGATTTTTATGATCAAGGCCACATGGACAAAGAATGAACACGATCATGATCATGAAACGTGTTTTGAAATTGAATAGAGGTAGTATCAGCTCATTTGTGAGCCTTTTTTTGCTAGAGGAAATGAAGTAATCATCACATCTTCTATCAATCCGTCAGTGAGTGTAGATTCTAGTCTTCTCTTCAACTACACTTACTCTGGAGACATAAATGTTTTCAATATTTTTCCTCTTATACATTTATCCACTTGACATTCTTCCTATTCTATATTGATTGATTTTTTGACCTTTTTCCTTTCGATCTTTTTACGGCCAACCTAAACACTACAAAATGGGTAACTAATATTCTCGTTCGCTGCAATATTGAAACATCAACCCTATGAAGATATATAGGCTTTTTATAGTGAAGTGTTCTAATGATTTAGCGTATACTGACTCGGTGGTCAATCAACTAAAACTAAACATTCTTATTGATAACAAAAACAAAAGAATTATTTTCTTATAGGTTGAAGAATTTGAGAAAACAAATCCGAAAGGAACTCGTATATTGTGTGTTATTATGTTTTTCATTTGAATAGAGTTTTCATATACTGATATTATAGATTAAGAAAATTTGAAGATAATCTAAATAATTTTTCGTCATCATCAAATGGATCAATGTCTAGTGATTTATCAAAAGTTTCTACATTTATGTCATTATTTTTAATCTTATTGATGTGTATCTGTGGAATTTGTTATTGTAATAAAAAGAAAACGGATAAAAAATTAATTAATCGATCATCTCAAGAATCACAATATTCTCCAGAAACATTAGACGAAGTTTTCATTGAATAATTTATGTTATTCTTATTGCACAATAAAAAAAAACGACCTTCTATATGTTTCATGAATTGTTGTTCTCTCTTTTTGATTCTGTTTCTCAATTCATCGAGAACAAAAAATGAGACAAGAGAAATAAAAAAACGAGTGTCAGCCGCTTTTTCTTTTTTTTCTTTCTGATTCTTTTTCTTCTACGCGCCCTTCGAGAACAATCGCGAAAATTCGTTATATCAATAATTTTTCTTACAACTCTGTCAACACACACACATATATATAAGCAGCATTTCAGACGATAAAAACAAGAATATAAAAAAGTTGTTTTGATTATTTTTTTTTGTCTATACATTATGAATATGCTTTCAACGTTTCGGAATGATCCATTTTTTTCTGGTGTCGATCTACCACAGTCATTGGCACTTGAACATCGACGACGATATGATAATCATGATCGACAACTAACACAACGTCAACAAAATAATAATCGAGAATTAGATATATTCGGTAATCCATTTGCATATATGCAAAATGCTATGGATAATATGCATCAAATGATGCATCATATCGAAACGAGAATGAATAATAATGATTTTGGTGGACGCAATGGTCAAGGAGTTTCATTTAGTTCATCAACTGTGATGAGTATGGATCGAAGCAATGGTGGCGAACCAAGAATATTTCAAGCAACATCAGAAAAATTGCATGGACCTGAAGGTAAATTATGGATTGTTGTGAATAGTTCGTATTTTTTTAAACAAGATTTTTCTATTTAGGTTTTTCTCGAACACGTAAAGCTGTTCGTGATACAGGCCGAAATTTAGAAAAAATGGAAATAGCTCATCGACTTGGTGAACGTGGTCATAAAATAATAAAAGAACGTGATCCAACTAGTGGACGATTATTAGAAAATCGTGAATTTGAATATATTGAGGATGAAAATCAATTTGAACGTGAATGGTTTAATCGTGCAGACCAATTAGGTTTGAAAAATATTAATGGACATGGATTTAATTCAAGTACAAATAATTTATTAATGTCACCACAATCATTTGAACGACATCGATCACAATCTCAAGAACCAAGACACTTAGCTATTGAACATGGACAATCAAATAATAATAATTCACATTATCAACAACATCGAAAGAAATAAACTATTTCAAAAAATAATTCTTTTTCTTTTTTATATTGAAATGACTTGTATATAATGGTTATTTTAGGCTTTCTGTTCTGATAAATATAAATTGAATGTTTTTAAGTAAAAATGATGTTTTTTATAAGGTGAAGAATTATATGGTCAAAATAAACAGTATAGTAAAATTTTGTTTTCCATTTTTTCTCTACTACTATTGATATTTGATTTCATATTCATAAATACAGAAACAAATTTGTCATATCTATCGAAATACGATGAAAATCAAAATTTGTCAATTTTTAGCTGCATTGATCTTTTTTCAGCTAAATCAAAGGCATCGCAATATTTCAAAAAGTTGTGCCCAATCAGTGAAATTTGGCTTGATCGTAGAACTAAACGACAAAAATCTACCACAAAATTTTCAACCTGATCTGTCTAGTTGAAGAGGAGTTATAATGACAATACGTCTGCATCAAATTAATGTCCGAATTGGAGAAATTTTGTTTAGTATGATTATCTAAACAATCATCGATGTTTTGAATTTCATAGTAAGAATAAAGACGTATGATATGCAGTTCGAAACAGTTACAAATGTTCTAGATTTTCATTATTTGAATGTTTTCTAATACTCGTTGAAATACTTGAGAAATATGAGAAAAGTGAAGTGTACGATCTCGTTTAATCAACATATTACTCTATCACGAACGGTAAATTTTGGTAATCTGATTGTATCTCTAAAATGGAAACGGCTGTCTTTAGAGATGCATCAGTCTGACTAGATATCCAGCTCTACTGGACTTTCAATAAACTGATCTAGAACTGAGCTGATAATCAGTATTTTTGCTTTTGACCAAAGTTACTTGGGGACGAGGAATCCAAACTCGTAACCAGTTTTAAGACATTGTCTACTTAACGTTCCACTAAACAAAGGATTAAAAAAATAACGTATTTTGCATAAAGTTTGACCCAAGTTTTTCGAGATCGAGGAATTGGAATTCATGATCAGTCTCTTACAATATAAAGTTTGGCTTTTACACCCATAAATCTTTCTTTACCCAAAAAATTGTTTTGTTTCAAAAATCATAGTTCATGTGAAAAATATTTTCAAGGGAAAAATATCATTTTGTTCTTTAAAAAATTTTTAACAAAAATAAATTATTTTTCCAAGAAACTATTATTAGTCAGAAAGACAAACTAAAAACTTCAAGTTGACTAGCGATTCGAATTCTAAGACCTCAAAAATCTCTAGTCAAAATACAAAAATAATGGTTGTAGAACTAGTTCCACGTCAGTATGATGTATATTCAGCAGAGCTGAATACCGAATCGGGACTGGAACTAGTACATGCCTAGCGATGATCGTTTCTCTAGACCCTTTCTAGAGACACTTTGCTGATTTTCCTATTGAAAGACGATCAAAGAGAGTACTCTTACGTGGTAAGAATTGCTCCCAAAACTAATCGCACTGCTCAAGAGACAATCCTCACCGAAAACCGGAGTTTTCGCCAAGAATATGATTTTTAGAAGACTCTCCTAGTCGAAAAGCAAGCACTACAGAACAGAAAGTTTAATTTGAAAGGCTCCCTTTTAGTTCTGCTCACAGTGAAAATTTGAATCGTTTACTTCATTCTACAGTAGTTATATGATATAAAACACGGAAGTGAGGAAAAAACCATTAGTGTTGCTTGATCTATGGAGTGTGATCGACTAAGCTGATACTGGTACCGGATGAGAAATAGTCTACAAAAATACAGAGAAGTACTAATCATTTCTAAATGCCTTCTTCAACAGTTATCGAACATGCCTTCTGTCGATTTCTAGGAAACATACAAATTATTGAGCATCGAATAAGGTCAGAACAGGTCGAACGATGAGCTCATTAAATAAAAGTTTGAAGCGTATTCATTGAAAGATAAGATGTGTATGGCGAAACTATCACCATCAGTGACAGACTGGACATGAAATCCTAGCTTTTCGAAAACATTCAATTCTTCTATTGACTGCTTCGAAAGCCACAATCACAATGCACTGCTCATCCTTATTCACGCATTCAGTCGATCAGCAGTTAATGCTATACAACATTGAGTGGCTAATCTGTCAGAAGATTCGATCGGCCTTATTTTGCTCCATAATCATTTTGGTATTTATCACGATAACAACAGTAAAATAATTGATCCTGAATGACAGAAAAAATTTTCGAGAAAGCAGATGAACTACTCACCGAAGTTTAGGTCGTCAGCATTATTGATTCTTATTCTGTCATTGCCTTCTACGTAGTCCCACCACTCACATTGAAGATCATGCTCTAGGTTAACACGAATTGGTGTGATCAACATGTATTGCAAACACAATATACTTCGTAATATTTGCCTATTGTGATATGTCTGACGAGAGAACTATCCCAAGTGTTAATCACCGATCGGGTTCATATTTTGTCCATAAGTAGAACTCGATGGGACTAGAAGAACTCTAAAAGAGTTCATCCCCATACGTTGTCTTTCTTGAGTTA
>CAJNOP010000004.1:0-89166 GCA_905250075.1 Rotaria sp. Silwood1 | reverse complement strand
TAAGTAATATGGTCAAATCGAGGCAAACATATGTAGTTCATTACATCAACCAGAAACACTCGATCAAACCATGATGCATACCATACAATACGAATATTCTGTTCAAATCCGAGCAAAGATTTGGTGATGATTATACCATTGAGGAACACCATATCAAGAAATAATTCATACCAAATAATTGTTCAAATACGTTTCTCAGTTCATACTAAACATTGTGACGTGTTTATATTCTAGACGAAAACTCAATTAACAGACACTTCATGGTAAACAATTGTTCAAATACTTTGTTTGATTCTGAGGACATCTTTGTAGTTGAATATATCATTGAGGAATATTCAATCAAGCAATAGTTTATAACAGATAACTGTCCAAATATTTTTATCCAATCAAAGTGAAAATTTTTTTTTTCCATCATGTCATCAAGGAACACTTGATAAAGGAGCTATTCATAGAAAACAATTATCGAAACATTTTGTTTAGATTGAACCAAAAATTTGTAGTTAATAATATCATTAAGGGTCACTCAATCAACAAATTGTTCTTATCAAACATCTATCAAAATATTTTTTTCTTTTCAAAGTCAATTTTTATTGTGAATTATGTAATCAAGGAACGCTCGATAAACGAAGAATCCATAACAAACAACTATGGAAATATTTCGTTCGGATCTTAGGGAAGGTTTCCGCTCGATTATATCCTAGTTAAACACTCGATCATAGAATCATTCCAAAAAAAAAATAAGTATTTAGATTTTTTCTTTAATCAAGACCAAATATTTCTAGTTGATTATATCATCAGGAAAAAAAGCGATCAAGCAATAGTTCATAGCAAACAACTGTTCAAAAATTTCCTGAAAATTGAAGTCAAGAGTTGTAGTTCATTAGATGATCGAAGAACGCTCAATCAAGAAATAATTCAAAAGAAACAAAACTCCGAATATTTTCTTCGATGGACAGCAAAGACCTCTAGTAGGCTTTTTTTGTCGAGACACACTCGATCACGGAATTATTCATAAAAAACAACTATTCAATTGTTTTTTGAATTCAAAGTGTAAATATGTACCTCATTTTACGATCGACGAACACCTCGTCAAGAAATAATTCACACTAAATAATTATTCGCAAATTTTGTTAGAATAGAGACAAACATTTCTAGTGGATTACATCCTCAACAAAACACCTGACGAAAGTATGGTCCGTAAGAAATAACTATTCAAATGTACTCTTCCATTCAAGGGCAATATTTGTCGTCGACTATAGCATCAAGGACGACTGCATCAAGAACAATTCAAAGCAAACAATCATTCAGCTATTTTATTTAATTTGAAGAAACGATATCTATTTGATTCTATCGTATAAGTACACTAGATCTAGGAGTAATTTATATCAAACAGCTATTCAAAATACATCTTTACATTCTAAACAAAGATTTGTAGTTGATTTTATCATCCAGGAACACTCATCGAAGGAACATGTCATATTAAACCACAATGAAAGTATTTTGTTCGATTCGAAGAAAAGATGTGTAGCTGATTATATCATCAAGAACTAGTTTATCAAAGAATAAATCATAACACATAACTATTGAAATATTTTGTTTACTTCGATGCAAAGGTTTGTAGTTGTTTTTATCATCGAGGTGCAATCGATCAACAGATATTTCTTAGGAAACAGGCGTCTCAATACTCTATTCAATAGAAGCCAAAATACAAAGCGCACCTCAGCACCGGGGAACATACAATCGAGGAACATCCCATAGTAGACGAGTATTTGAATATTTTGTCGAATTTGAAGGAAAGCCTCAGAGATGATTATATCAACGAAAAGCACACTATGAAGGAATCGTTCAGAAGAAACAAGCATTCAAATATTTTATCCTATTCGAAGTAAAGCGATATAGTTGATTATACCATCCAGAAGCAGTGAATAAAGCAACAATTCGTAGCAAAGTACTATTCAATTATACTTTTCAAATTAAAGAAAACCTTTGTCTGTGGATATATCCTCTTGGTACATTCAATGAAGGCATAATTCATAGGAGACAAGTATTCAAGTTTTTTGTTCAAACCGAAGGGAAGATTTCTATATTACTATAGTATCGAAGAACAATCGATGGATGGATAATTCATAATCAACAATAATTCAAATATTTTAATTAAATCTGAATCAAGCTTTGAAATTAATTCATTCCTTACTGGAACAGTGGACCAAAGAATAATTCAAAGCAAACATTTTTTTCACATATTTTTTTAGTCCAGACCTAAACTCTGTATGTCATTATGTAATCAAATAGAACTTCATAAAAGACTGAGTCTTAGTAAACAACTATTCATATATTCTCTTGCATTTAGAACAAAGATTTGTAATTGATAATAGCATTCGAGAACACTCAATCAATGAGTTTTTCACAGCAGAGAACTATTCTAATATTTTGTTCAACTTGAAGTGAAGATTTCTAGTTCATTTTATCATCAAACAACATACAATCGAGCAATAGTTCATAAGAGACAACATGCAAAATATTTTGTTGTGTTCGAAGTATTGATTTATACTTGATAATATCATCAAAACCACACTCGATCAAGAAATAAATCACACTAGACAATTATTCAAATATTTTGTCCAAATCGATAGACAGATTGGTAGTTGGTTATAACATCGAGCAACACTTAACCAAAAAACAACTTCTAGCAAACCAATATTCAACTATTTGCTGAAATCAAAGCCGACACTTTTACACGAATACACTATCGACTAACTCTCGAACAGGGAACAATGCATAATAGAAAGGTATCCAAATACTTTGTTCCATCCGAAGCAAGAATAAAGAGTAAAAGCCATCACTAAGGAACACTTGATCAATGAAGAATTAGTACCAAATAGCTATTCACATAAACTTTTTAATGCGAAAAAGAGATTTTTAACTGATTATTTGATCAAAGATCACTCGATCAACGAATATCACATCTAAAAAACTATTCGAATACTTGGTTCAGATCGAAGCAAAAACTTACAGTTTGTTAAATCATCGAGCATCACTTGATCAAGAAACACTTTTGAGTTATAAACAGTTGTTCAAATATTTTTTTCGATTCAGAACAAATTTTTTTGATTGATTACAGCATCGAGAATGAAATTATCAAGGAATGATATATAGTAAACAAAATTTCAACCATTTTATTCAAACCCAAGCAAACATTTGAAGTTGACTTTATCATAACCATACACTCGGTCAAGAAATAATTTATACGGAATAGCTATTCGAATATTTTATTGAACTGACGAAAGAAAATTGAATTTCATCAGATTATCGACTAACAATTCATTAAGAAATGGTTGAGAAGAATCTACTATTCGAATGCTTTCTTGAATCGGAAGAAAAAATGTAAAATTGTTTATATCATCAACCACTACGAAATTAACGTATCATTCATAAGAAAGAACTATCTGAATACTTTGTTAGGATGGAAGCGATGATTTCTACATGATTACATCAATTGGAAACACTATGCGAACGAATAACTCATAGCAATCAACTATTCAAAAAATCTTGTTCAATTTCCAGTAACCATTTTTAGTCAATTATACCATCAAAGAACACTCAATCGAAGAATATGACATAGTAAACAACTATTCGAATACTTGATTTGATTCACAGCGAAGATTTGTAGATAATTATATGATCTATGAAGATTTTTACAAGGAATAATTTATAATAAACAAATATCGATATATTTTTTCAATTCAGCCCAAAGATTTGCACACGATTATATCACTGAGGAACACTGGATCAAAGAACAATTCACTACAGAGAAATTTTCGAATATTTTGTTTGAATCGAAGCGAATATTTGTAGATTACTACAATAACGAAAAACACTTGATGAACGAATAAATCATAAGAATCAAACTATTCAAGAGTTTGATTCAAACTAAGGGAATGATTCGTAGTTTGTTGTGTCACCATGTAACAATCAATCTAGGAATAATTCGTATAATACAACTTTTCAAAAATATCTCTGGAGTTCAGAGAAAAAATCTCTCGTTCATTACATGATCGCGGAACATTCAGTCAAAGAATTATTAGTAAGAAAATACTTTTCAAATATTTTGTCTACTTTAATAGAAACAATCGTAGTTAATTATACCATTGAAGAAGACTCGATTGAAGTGTAGTTCATAATAAAGACCACTTCACGTATTATATTCAAATCGAAGTAAACATTTGTATTTGATTATATCATCGGGAAACACTCGATCAAGAAATAATTCATAGCAAAAAATTCTTCAACTATTTGTTCGATTCAGAACAAAGATTTATACTTGATTATATCCATAAAACAGCATCCGATCACCAAATAATTCATACGAAAGAACTATTCAACTATTATGCTCAAATTCACGGAAACCTTTGTTTGCGATTATGTCATATAGGTGTACAAAATGAAGAAATAATTCATAATAAACAACCATTCAATTATTTGGTCTATTTGAAAGCGAGGATTTCCGGTTGATTTTTACTATCGAAGATCACTTGATGAAGAAGTAATTCATAATAAATAAATAGTCACATATTTTCTTCAAGTCGAAACAATGATTTGTAGCTGGGGGTTTCATAATGGAAAACTGGCTTGAAGAATAATCAAATCAAATAACTATTCAAATATTTTGTGCAATTCCGAGGAAAAGTTCGTTGTTGATTGTACCACTAGGTGGCAGAAGACTAAGATATAATTTGTCGCAACGAATCCTTTAATTATTACGTTCAGATCGAAGCCAAAATTTGTGTTTGATTATGTCATTATCGACCATTCGATCAACGAATCATTTATAGGAGACGATGATTCATATATTTTGCTCCAATTCAAGCAAAGATTAGTAGTTGATTATATTATGGAGGAACACTCTATCAGGAAATCATTCTTAGCAAACAAGTGTTCAAATATATTTTCTCACTCTGAACAAACATGTGTAGCTCGTTAATTGATCGAAGAATGCTTGATCTATGAATAATTCATATCAGATAACTATTCAACTATTTTGGTGAAACTGAAACAAAGCTTTTTCGTTGAGTATATCATGCAGACAAACACAACGAAGGAATAAT
Organism: Rotaria sp. Silwood1; assembly: GCA_905250075.1. NCBI lineage: Eukaryota > Metazoa > Rotifera > Eurotatoria > Philodinida > Philodinidae > Rotaria > Rotaria sp. Silwood1. The sequence goes on along the minus strand of CAJNOP010000004.1, from coordinate 84,061 downwards.
CGGTACAAAAGGCATATTCAAATCTTTTGTTCAATTCATTGGGAAAGCTTTGTAGGTAGTTTTTTACCATCGACAAACACTATGTGTATAAATAGTTCATAGTAAACAAGTATTCAAATATTTTGTCTAAATTAAGGGAAAGATTTGCGAATGATTATATCATCGAGCAGTAGTACATAAAAAAATAATTCGTAACAAATAACTATTCGAACACTTTCTTCAATTTGAAATCTAAATTTGAAGTTGTTTATATCATTGACGAACAAGAGATCAAATAATAGCTTATACTAAGGAACTATCTTACTACTAGGCTTAAGTGGAAGCAAGTATTAGTATTTTGTTATATCATCGTGGATTACGTGATCAAATAATCATTCATATGAAACAACTCTTCATATATTTTGCTTCATGAAAAGCAAAGAGTTTTAGTGGATTCTATCATGGATTAACGTTCTAGCAAGGAACAATTCCTAAGAAACATCTATTCAAGTGTTTTTCTCAACTCGACGTGAAAAGTTGCAATGGATAGTATTATCAACGAACAGTTCATATCAAAGAACTTTTCAAATATTGTGTTGAAATCGAAGCGAAGCTTCATAGTTGGTTATATTATCGAGGAATTCTAGATTAAGAAATAATTCAGAATAAGCATGTATTCAAATTTTTGGTTCACATTAGAGCAAAGATTTGTAGTTGATTAGATCATCGATGTGTATTTGATGAAGAGATAATTCATAGTAAACAACTATTCAAAAATTTTTTTCGATTGAGACGAAATATCTTCAGCGAATCATATCATCAGTGAACGGTTGATAAAGGCATATTTTGTAATAAGCAACTATGCAACTATTCAGTTCGATTCAGAGCAAAATTTTGTAGTCGATAACATCACTGAGGAGCTCTTAACGGACGAATAATTTAGAGTAAACATCTACTCAAATTTTTTGTTTCCTTTAGAGGCAAGTTATGTAGTTGTTTATGTTATCGAGGAACACTCCATCAAAAAACAGTTCATAATAAATAAGTACTTCAATATTTATTTCAATCCATAGGACAGATTTGTAGTTGTTCAGATCATCGGGGAGCACACGGTCAAGGAATAATTCATATCAAACAACTATTTCCATATTTAGTCCAAATCGATACAAAGATCTACAGTCGATTCTTTCATCGATGAACACTCGAGATATGAATGATTCCTAATAAATAACTATTCAAATAGTTTGTTCATTTCGAAACAAACATCTTTAATTGGTTACATAATCGAGAAAAGGCGAATTTTGTACTTCCGGAATTCTCAGGATTCTCATTGGATTTTTCGGATTGTCTTCGAATTCCTGGGATTTTTATCGGATTTTCGGAACCCCTCGGATGCTCGAAATTTACAACATTCACATTAGATCCGCTAGATACTCGCTGCACTTTTAGAATGATAAACTGTCTTATGATATTTCAATGCGCTCATCTAGTCTTAGAGACTTAAATTAACTGGGTTTTCACCATGACAGAAAGTTAGAAATGTAAAATTAAAAAACCTGTACAATGAATACACTATACAGTGGCAGCTAGAGTTTTAAAAAACGGGAACTGAAATAATATTTCTTTTTGCTGAAGTTACCTCCAAAGAACCAAATAAAAAGATGCGCAGTATGTATGTGTAATAACTAGAAGACTTCAGTACTCTGCATGTTTTAGACTATGAGTTTTGCCGTTTGCTTGTAAGACTTCTCAGTATTATTTTAATTACCTCGAACAGACACTCAAGTAAATTATTAAGCGCACGGCAAGTATACTCATTGTCTAATTTTCCCTATGTATAGTAGATAGCGTCTCCATGTCCTCATTTAGGATGGATTGCGTAGATTCTTCCCATGAGTCAGCACGCTTTTTTCAACAAACTGAGTTTAGGATCACTCAGAGAATGAAACTATATGATGCTTTTATAAGACAAAGTCGTATATTAGCAGCATCTGATTCATTTCTATAGTGTTTTCCAACAATTTTCTTAGCACTCACAGGATTTTAACCAGATTTCTAGGATTCCGATCGGACTCTGTGGATCCTCATAGGATTCTCTGGATTCCCATAGGATTTCTATGGATTTTGGATCTTGGGAATCCGCCTTTTCTTCCTGGTATTTATGTCATGCAGGAACACTTGAAATAGGTATGGTTCATAGAGAACAACTATTGAAATATTTTCTAGAATCCTTAGCAAAGACATGTAGTTGATTACTTCTTTGAATAACATTCGAATCAGGAATAGTTCATAGTCAACAACTATTCAAATAGTTTTTTCAGTTCAAAACAAACATATCTGATTGATTATGTCATCCAGGAACGCTTGGTGTAGGAATAATGTAAGGCATAGAATTGTTCGAATATCTTGTTTAAGTTAAAGGAAATATTCGAAGTGGATTACATGATCAGTGCTGTGATCTTAAACTGTGATAAACGAAGAACTCGTATGTTTGATCAATGCGCTATGACAGAGCGTTTATCTTCCACATCTTCAATTGGTGATTCTTATGCAATGAAGATTGTTCCAACCAGCATCAAAAGAACAATAAAACAAACCATCTTGTTAAATTGCTGCATTACTAGTTGTTGTTGTCGCTGCTTGAGAAGAAATTAATAGATGAATATCTATAAGTTGTCGAATGATATGAGCGTACATGTTTGCTTCTGATTTATATACTCGTAGATTCTCTGCGAAGAAAAATATACTGGTTGACTCCGTAGCAAAAAAAGGCGTTACAAAAATGGTGTTTTTTGAACATAATAGAGGAGATATATTTGGTTTTTTTTGCACTGAGCGTATGATTTTGTTTCTGGTAGACAACGATGCATATCATGGATAATGTAAAGAAAAATTATGTATATATTTTCATTGTGATGTCATGTCTTTCTACGCATGTCAAATCGTGAACTGTATACGCATTTAGATAGTCCTTTTTCACTCTTTTTTGTCTATTCTTATGTAACTGTAAAAGATAAAAAAAGAACCATTAAATCACCGATTATGCGATCTATCATATTTAGTTAGTCATGAGACTATTTTTACATTGTCCAAATCAATGAGTACATTTCTTATTCACTCAACTAAACAGAGAATCATATGTAATTAAATGAAATGCTATTGTATGTTTATATGTTTGCACTGACATGCATAGTCACGTGTCCAGTTGTATTTGTAAATATATTTCATAAGCAGGAATGCCAGATCTTTCGATATGCCAGGAAAAACTGCGATTAGTCGACTCTCCACTGAAACACTTGAAGGATTAAAATTAATACAAATATCAAAATTACATGGGCTTAATCAAAATTGAAAATCTGATTTTTGTGAAACCAAATCAAGATTTTAATTGATTATAGTTGGATTAGAATATTCTAATAGTCAACCGACACTGATTATAATTTTGATTATAATAGATTATAATTTTAATTTTGTTACATGAAAATCCGATCTCGATTATTCTCATAGGATTTTGAAACTTTAATCAACTTTTATTGCTGGAATTTTTTTCTGACTTGTTACCTATACATCTGCTTTACTCAATTATTGTTGCCTGATAATTTATTTCATATTATTATTACCTATTAATAAATTTTAATCTATTATCACTTCTTAATCAATATGAATCACACACACACACACACACACCAAAGATGGACGCTTTTCTCCAGATTCGAACGCGATACTCTAATGTCGCATGATTTTTTCCGATCGTTTGTATTCTCGAAGCCATGAAGTTGTTATCAAGCAAAACTCTATCAAATAAAGTAAATTTGAAACCATTACATAGATTGTTGCAAATTGAGAGGATGAATTATATCAGAAACCGATTTAAATCGATAAAAACAATGAAAAAGCCAATTTAAATTAATTAAAATATCTTCATCAATTTTAATCAATTGTATGTCTATTTTTGCCTTATTCTATGTAATATATCTTTGTATATGGATTGCTTTTCTAATTTGGTTCTTCACAGGTTGTACTCATTTCATATGCGCCCTCCTACTGTCAATAATAATCATTTTGACTTCATACTGTAAATTTTCGAAAAAATGAAAAATTAATACTAGTTTTAAACAATATTCGAAATTTTATGGCTCTTTTGAGAAAACCATTGTACTAATAATGACTGTTTTCAAAGCCTTCATATCATTTCCTCACTGATGACTTAAGAAAAAGTAGAAATATTGTTTTCATTTTTTTTTCTATTTTTCTACTTTATTTTAGATTCATAACATATGAAATGGAGTTTTGAAAATGTCTCCACATGGTTGACTGATAATGATTTGGATAATTAGGTGAAAAAATTTTAATCTATCAACGATTCATTTACTATTCTACTGTTTCGTCTATGTTCCATCTATTTCAAAAGAAAAAGAAATTGATGATTTATATCTTGATAGCATTTAAGTTCATTATCACTTGAAGAGTTATTATCAATGAATACAGATGATAGTGTTGATAACAAATCAATCATTCAGCTTCAAAGAACAGACAAAATAAAAACTGGAGACTTTAAGAAAGAAAGTTTTGTCAAATAATAAATAAGTGTATGTTTATTTGCTTTAGCTGTTTAACGGTTGTCTTTTCTATTTTAGTAGAACTGTGATATTAAACAAAAAACATCTGATACATTTAAACAATTGCATTTCCATGAATTAAATATTTTGTCATTTTTCAATTATTCCAGTATTAACAGTTTATATCACTACAGAGAACAGCAGTACCAACTGAAAACATCTCTTTCAAGTTCATATACATAAATCCCATTGCTGATCAATCACTAGTAAATTCAAATAATTTACAACTTACTAATGTACCATTTGGCCAATGATGCATCAACTGTTAGATGATTATTCAACAAAATGCCAATCAAGTAAAAAAAAATTTCATTATATTACGTGCCTCCAAAGTTTGATAAAGCTTTTCAAGAAGTTGTGCAAGATCCATCACTAGAAGGCTTTGGAGAAAGATGATAAAAGAAACAATAATTGTTATAGAGTAATTCGTCACAATGCATTCAATACTGATAGCATTGGTTTTTATCCAGCATTATCTAAATTTGATCGAGTAATGATACAGGATCGCATATATTTTTATCTTTACTTGAGTTTTTTCTCGTTCAGATACTTTTAGCATCAGTATTAAGATAAACATTTTCTCATGGTCAGCATATATACAGTTATTCGTTTAAGGCATCATGAAAAAAACGATCAATCATATGATCATCAAATGCCAGGACAATAATTCAAATATATGAAGATGGATCGACTATTTTGTCAAGTATAAGTCAAACTAATGTTTTATATTCTCTGATTCGTTTTTGTCGTTTTAGGAAATAATATTTAGTTTTAGAAAAAGAAGAATCAAATGAGTTTTTGATGCAATTATGTCATCAATTTGAATTGATGAAAGTTTCAAGTAATACAACTAATAATAATGACGAATAAGTTAAAGTTACAATGGATATTACGTATATATATATCGTCAATGTATTCTTCAAGAGAGATGAAACCAATCAGAAGAATCCCCGAATCGTATCTAACTGTATTAGTAAGTAATTGGTAAGTCGTAAAGCATATTTTTTTTTTGATCGATTATAATAACACCTTCAAATATTATTGAGTTTGAACAATTCATTCAAATACTTTGGCATAATTTCACAATCACATGTGAATTAATTTTTTTTGTTTTTGTTTTCTATGAACAGCTGATTTGTAAAATCAAATCAATCTTCATTGTGGTTTATTTGGTGAATAAATAGTTCAAGCATTTAAATGCAGTTGTACAAAATTATTCCGATATTTTGATGATCAAACAAGAAAATATATTTCTAAATGTAATACATTATATTAATCTATCTATTATGTTGAAATATTGCTTAGATAAAATCAAAAATCAATTGAAAAAATTTCAATGTGGTGAAGAATTTACACAAAGCAGATGGAAATGGCTTATTTTTTGTGAAAATCGTACTTTTTTCATAATAACGACTGATTAAGAATTAGCGTGAGAAACTTCATTCAATAATGTGTAGTTGGTTAGTGTTTTAAAATAAAATTTTTTAATAGAAATTTAAAGAATACCTCTTAAGAATTAATCATGAGAAATAAGTGTTTTTTAGTGTTATTTCTCATCTATTTTTGTATTCTAAGTAGTGAAAACTAATCTTTTCATGGAAAAAAATGCGATGTACACAGAAAACAAGTCATATTCACGTGTTCTATATAACTTGTCTGCTATGTATGATTATTGTCTATTATTTTCTATTTTAATGAAAAATCAATAAAGCATAAATTTTCATCTATTCTATTCTAGATGTTACAGCTATTGAGATGTATTCTTCAATAAAAACGAATTATATTAACTAGTAGTTCACTACAACGTAAACAATTACTACAATCGATTGACATAAATTTTGATATAATTATTTCTGAGTTTGCTGAAGACCTTGATCTTTCGTTACATAAAAAAAAATAATCTTTCTCAATATGTTATTGATACAAGTGAATATAAATATCGTCATCTCTATCAATAAATTAAACCGAATGAGAATAAAAAAAAAAACAATTTAATTATTATAGGTGCTGATACAATGTGCTTATTAGATAATGTTGTCTATGGAAAACCATGTGATAAAGAAGATGCTTTTCATATGCTAAAAACATTTTCTAATAATACTCATCGAGTATCTACTATTGTTTGTATTCTACAAGACGAGATAACCATAAAGACATTTTTTCGAAATGCCTATATTGAAACAAGTAAACCAATGAATAAAGTGGGGACTTTTGGCATACAATCATTGGGTGTAATATTGGTTAAGAAAATAGGTAGTGACTATTTTAATGTAGTTGGTTTTCTTATTTATCATTTTTGTATAGAATTGAAGGAATTACTTAATAATGAAATCGAACAAAAAGAAAGATTATTTGCTAAAAATTGACAGAACAAATATAAGCAATTTGATCATTAAATATTACTTTTAATTATTGATCATTGTCACATGTTAATCAAGTGAATCGTGATTGATAAAGTTTTCGTACCGCTTTTCATTATTCTATGGTTTATTAGTCGATTTTTTTAGTTTTAAGATCTTTGGAGTAAATAGAAACAACTAGAATATATGCGTAACTGTCAAGTTCTTTTGAAAGACAATTGATTTAGAATAATAGTCAATACAATCGAAAATAACATCTTTAAACTTTTCTGAAAAAAAGAAATAGATTAATGGTTTGTGTAAATTTGCTATCAATAGGACACAAAATTCTGAAGATTTTCATTGCAAATAATTCATTAAATTGCTAAGCTTTATAATTAAACCGATGATGAAAATGAGATGATCAAACTTGTCAATTTTAGTATCATTAGAAATGCATTGTTTATTCTTAATAATATCTTTCAAGCTAAAAACTTAAACAATAGTATTTGTTTCATCGATGAACAACAATAGTTAAAAGAACTCAAGTCATTTAGTTCAAAAAAAACTGTTCGAGTTGTACGCATGAAAATTTTGCATTAATAATATCCTTACATGTTTTAGTATTATATCTCTTCATATTGTTTCCTTCATTATGGAATTAAGTATATGAATAAATAGAGTCAATAGAGAAATATCTAATAAAAACAAAAATATATATATTTATCAATTTTATTTAGATATTTTATTTATCTTGGAAACATGTGGCGTTTTGGTGTACGAAGAGTAAATACTTTATGATAACGACGCCGTTCACCTGTACGTTTATAAGGTGGCCGTTCAATATTCATAAGTTTATTCGGTACAATAGCACCAACTGGATCAACAACTTCTTCATAAGCTTCATTATATGTTGTTGCTTCTCGAAGAGCATTGAGTAAATTTGGTTGTAATGAATATTCATTAGGATAAGAAATTGATGGTGTTGCTTTTTTATCTAATGTTTGAATCTTTGTTTTCTTCGATGAAGATGGTGTTTTAATATGTTCAGCTATTTGAACACTTGTATTATAATCTGTCATAGTTGATTCTATTTTTTTTGCATATAATTTTTTTGCATGAGTTAATTCAGCATCAAGTTCATGAATGCGGTGAACAACAGATGCATTGAAATCGTATTTTTTACGTTGCGATGCTGATAAATGAGATGATTCACCATCTAATAAAGAAAACAAGACAAAGAAACTTATCAAAAGTATGGAGATATACGAAAATAATCGAAGAACTCTGGAAAAACATTAAAAAAGAATAAACTGAACGTGTTGATATGCAAAAAAAAATCTGAAATAAATTTGAAGATATCTACGAATGGTTTATTAATTTCTAAGATCGAACGAGAGAGCCGAATATTTTAAGTCAACATCTAATCTTGCCTATTTTGTAGTTGCGTTTACTAATAAGATTAATTTCACGAATTTTAAACATTAATAAAATTTGATTATTCCAATTATATAATTAATTTATGTCGAGTTTTCTACTCATAGACATCTTTTTCTGTAAAGATTTTCAATTAATATTTACTTAAATAAGAATAATCAGGTAAATCAGTAAGTGGTCCATGTTCTTCATCATCTTTAGGTAATTTATGTCTAAAATAAATAAAAAAATAATAAAGTTGTACTTAAATTAATTTATCAAATCTTACTGAGCACGCCAATATCTATTTGGATCTGATCTTTTCCATCTATTTGTAAGTAAATCTTTTGAAAAAGCACGTTTTGCAATGATTGAACAACGAGCAAGCATTTTTATATCTAATTTCCAAATGAATTCTATTGATTCATCCTTTTTCAAACTTTGACGACCTCTAGATCAACGTATTTTTATTGGTTTTCAATGAATATAAAACCATCATCGAGGCACTAAATATATTGCGTTCGAACATGTCCGTTATTTTGCACTCGATGTAATTCATTGTTAATGAACATGTTTCTTTAGTTATTATTATTATTATTTTTTGTTTGTTTATTTATTTTTTTTAGATTTTAATTTTATTTTCTCGTTTATATAAAATTTGTTTCTCTTTCTCTCATGGGTACAGATAGCAAAACAGCTATACAACAACCATCGTCGAAAGTAGCTCTTGTTTCATCATCATCATCATCATTGAAAAATATAAAAAAGAAAAAATCTAAAACTAGTCATCATAAATCGAAACATAATAAACAACAACGTTCAGAATCATCATCATCACGATCATCAAATGAATATGAACGTAATACAACAACAACATCATCATCAAAAAAATCCAATAAAACAAAAAATTCTAAAGAAAAAAATAAATTATCTTCAACAAATGATACACGTCATCATGATAAAAAATCTTCAAATAATAAAAAAAAATCACATCGTTCAAAACATGATTCATCAGAATCACCACCAAAAAGAAATAATACAACACGAAGTCGTTCAAAATCAAGATCAAGAAGTGATAGATCTAGTGACAGGTTAGTTCTTTAAATATCTTATATTCAAAAATAAAAAATATATATTTCTATTGAAACTTTTGCTTTCACAATAAACCAAAAATAAATTTCGTATTTTAAATGTGATAAAATAGTTTAGTGGTTAGAGTTGTTATCTTTATGGTTAATGGTTCGATTCTACTTTAGAGCAATGCAATGATATGATGAAGTTCTAAGAGATAGGGACATATGAAATTCAACAGAATTTTTCAAAATGATTTCATCATCTCTACTGATCATTGCAAAACAAAAATACATTTATATTTCAATAAATATAATCATAATTTTGTAACTTTATCTTTTCAAAATTATCGAAATTTGTTTTTGTTTATAAATTTAAAATCTATTACATATAATTTAAAAAGAAATCTATAAAAATTTATTGTTTATATTAAATTTAGATCATCCTCACCTGAATCATCATCACGTTATCGTCATAAAAATTCACTTCGTCGTTCTGGTTCAAATATGCAAAATGTTTATTCACCAATGACTCATTCAAATTTTCCTCCAAATATGCCACGTCATTATCCACCACCAAATGCTCTTCATCCTCGAGATGCTAGAATGCTTCCTTATATGCCACCATCAATGATGGGTGGACCACCTATGCGCAATAATAATGGTAATCGTCGATCTGGTGGTAATAGTCCACCACAATCTTTACTCGGTGGTTATCGACCACCACCTGGTAATTTTCGTGGTCGTGGTGGTGGAATGAATAATCCTGCTTATATTCATAATATGGCTAATATGCTTAATCTTATACAACAACAACAACAGCAACAACAAAAACAAAAGCCAGGCTCACAAAAATATGCTAATCCAAATAATCCAAATAATCGTTTTTATCAACAATTTCAAGATAATTATAAAAAAATAAGTCAGGGACAAAAAATAAGTAATTTATATCAAGCATCATTTCCTGTTCAACATATACCACGTGAAATGCGTTTTAATTTTCGTTTACTTGGACGAAATATATTTACAGCATCCGATGAAGAAGAAGAACAGCAACAACAACAACAACAACAACAACAGCAACAACAAACAGCATCAACATCAGAAAAACGTTCAAAACAAAGACATGATTCAAGTTCATCATCAGATTCGGATTCTGATAATGATCGTCGAAGACGTCGTGACGATGATGATGGTGAAGAAGAAAAAACAACAACTACTACAACAAAGTCAAAATCATCACCAATACAAAAAACATCTAATGAACAAAAACGTTCATCAACAAAAACTAATCGAAATCGTCCATCATTAACAACAACAACACAACATTCAAAAACAATTCAACCTCCACATGACCTTTTAACTGATCCAGCTAATTTAAGTACACTTTTAGCTGGTATTATGCATAGTGAAAATCCAGAAATAATTGCTAATACCTTAGTTACTGCTGCTGCTGCTGTTAATAGTAAACGAGAACGAACAAAAAAACAATTAGAAAAAAAAGTACAAAAATTTAAAAATTATGCTCGATTTCAACAAATACAAGCAGCTGCTGGTGGTGTTGTTCCACAAACAAATCCCGAAGAAGTCGAAAAGAAAATTCATGGCCTTGCTAGACGATTGGTAAGTGAAATAAAAGTCAATCTTCATCTTTCAATTGCTAACATAAATGAAATAAACTAGAAGAAAAACTTTTCAATATTACAATTTCGAACATTTTCATATGCTATTTTAAATTCAGACTGTATTGATAGGTTGATTCAAATCAATCAGTCACTAAAGTAAAATTCAGTTACTTTTTATTACGTAACGAAAGAAGTAATAATTGAATTGGTTAGTTATATTAGTGTTGAAAATAACTTTCAAGAAACTTCGAAAGACTTTGTACTATTTCAGAAGAACAAAGTCTCTATTTTTACTTTCCTCAATCAAATATTATGTAGTAAGAAGTTTTTACAGAGATTCAATTCATATGTTTTTAAGTGTTGAGATATGTTTTACAACACTGAAATAAAGTCTGACTGATTGAATTTTTTTTTATACTAAAATTATTTGTTTTCCTTTTCTAGCAAATGAAAACAATTGGTTTACATGATGATTATGAGTCGCAAGGTATTAAACGATCTGATGAATCTAGTGGAGATTCCGATGCAAATGAACGTCGTCATCGTTCATCTGGTTCAAGTACTGAACGTTCAAAAGATAAAGATGTTGGAAGTGATGCTAGTACAAATTCTCAAAAACAACGTAAACTTAAAAAATTGAATAAACGACCAAATAAGAAAGTAATTCATCTATAGAAACAAATATTCTTTTTCTTTTTGTTCTTAGATTGTACAACTATTGATTTATTTCTTCTTTTTTTTTTTTTAAGGTAAATTCTACTGGTCAATCAATTGGTTCAAGTGATAGTGAACAACATCGTTCAGATGGTAATGATAGTGATGGAAGTATGCTTAATTTAAATGAAGATCTTAAACCAATTAGTTATTATATCAAAAATCGTGAACGTATGCTTCATGAAATGTTTCGATGTGTTCGTGGTCACAAACTTCAGGCTATATTACCAGATGCACTGAAGGTAACATTAGTAAAAGTATATGATTGTTGTTATTATTATGATAATTATTATAAAAAGATAATAATGAGACGAATGATAACAAGGAAAAATCGAATGAATTTTTTTATTTTATTTTTCACAAATATTTTTTGGTCTAATTTCAATTCACATAAACAAGTTCGTTTGATAATCGATCCTTGTTTTAGATTAATTTATATTATCTATCAGGCGTATTCAAACAGCATCGAAAATTATTATCGACGAAAAGTGTTTTTTGTTTTTTTGTTTTCTTTTAGAGGGCTTTCATTTATGTTAATATCATCGTCCCCTTTCCTTCAGATACACATAATTGGGAAAATAAACATACTTTTTCTTCTTTTTTAATATTCTAATTTTTATTTATTAATTTGTCGTAAGTATAGTTTTTGTTTCATGCGAGTCATTTTTATTATTTTTCTAAATAATAATAATAATAATATGCGCGAATAGAATTTTTTTTTTATCGCCTAGATTTAATTTTTCTTTTAAATATTCTTCTAGACACGTTCTCTTGACGAAATAAAAGCAAAATGTCTCGATCAACTCGATATTTTATCAAAAAAACGTATTCGAGCAATATTAATAGGTAAGAAAAAAAAAAAAAACAGAAAATTTTATTTATTTTAAAATTTAATTTTCTTTTTAAATTTTAGCACAACCAATGACATCATCAAGTGGTACGGAGGACAGTACAGACGAAGATGAACAAGATTTTTTTACATGTATGTATTATTTTAAAGTTTTTATTATTTTTTCATATTAAAAATATTTTTCCTTGCTATGATGTTTACATATTTCTTCACGTTAATCTGAGGATTTCTCTTTGATGATAATTATCTATTCAGATAATATTATTTTTCTGAGCAAGACTTTTTTTTTCTCAAAATCATTTTTCTTTTAGTTTTTATTCGAAATCAAATATTTCGTATTTTATTAATTAAATTTACGTTCTGTTTTTTCTTTCTAGTATATCCACATTTGAAATCATCGTTAGATACAACAAATAATAATGTACCAAATGCTACAACTACGAATACATCAACAGCAACACCTTCGACAGACAGTAATAAAAAGTAAGTGATATTTTGAATTAGAATGTCAGTTTAAATAAGATGATCTGAATACATTGTTTGCTTTTTCCAAACCAAAAAAAAAAACAAAATCAATCTAACTGAACGATTTATTTACTTTTTATTTTCAAATTTTGAGCATCAAAGAAATACATAAGCAAATTTTTTCATAAATTAAATTTGTTGTTTCATTTCGACAAAGTACACAACTTATTCATGGTCCTGGGGAAGTTGGACAGTTGCTTGTAGATCTGCGATTTCTCTTCATTCGTACGCATGAAAGTTCCCTGGCAAGCAATTGTCCTAGATTCATTTATTTTATGTCTTTCTACTAGCATAACTATTATAGTATTTTTTTAATAGCTATATAAATTAAAATACGCACAATAGTATCATTCTACTCATGATTTTTCTGTATTTCTTGTTGGTATAACGGATTAGTCTCGACTACAGCTAAATATTTTTTTCGAAGGATTTGATTTACTTGATTATCTATCATTCAGAAATAAAACATTAGTTTTAAAATTTCTACAAGAAACAGAACATGATATAAGACTTAACTCTTTGTTATATTTAACTGATTGTATTAAATTGTTCATTGCATTACTTCAATAATCATTTGAAAATATTATGTTGTTTACTTACGATTTTTTTACAAGTTCAAAATTGATTTATAGAGAATATTGATCTTAATTAAAAATGAAAAATTCTTCAAACTTACTATTTCGACTATAATTGTAATCGATAAGGTATTCTCTGTTACAAATACTGATATCGATCTAAATAATTAGATCCATTGATGAGCCAACATGAGTCATTTAATCATTGTAGTAATGGCGCAAAAATCTACCATCATTACTATATATTACTTTTTGCTATTTATTTCTATAAGTGTTTCTTGCTTATTATGTATGTCTTGTGTATCTTCGAACTATTTTCTATGAATGACTAGAAATACAAATCAAACTATGAAAAAATGAAAACACTAAATAATTATTCGCATTTGTTTTGTTAGCATAATTTGACAACGAACTAGTTCGATAAAACCTATTTAATGTATTGTGATGTACTTTTACTTAATAAGGAATAATTTTATTGCCTATTACCTTGCAGAGATATTCTTTGACAGCAATAAAAATATTTGATTAGTGAAAGAAAAAAAAACATCTTTATGATTAATATTTAAATGGAAGACATACAAAACCTAAAAATAAAATGTTTAGATCAGTCAATAAAGAAAAACCTTTTTGTCTTAAAAACCAATATAGAATTCTCTATCAGATTAAACCGAAAGTTTAATGTTATCGATTAAAAATCTAATCTAGATATGATGAATTTTATTATCGCATTATTTATTAATATTCTTCTTAGTCATAATTATCAAATCTGTTACATAATCGGCAGTAGAAAAAAAAACTTTACATCTCTAATGTTTACTAACTTTGAAATAGCAATAATGAAGAAAACATTTTATTTAGACCTCTACCTAATAGTAAATTTCGTCCAGTACCACTGCAAGTTGTTACTGAAAATACTCAAACAACAATAGTTCAAAGTACTCTGTTTGCACCAGCAGTTGTCGGTGGTGATGAAGATGTTAATGATTATTATGAAGGTTTTAAAAAAATAAAAAAATTAGCTAATCTTCGTCGTAATGAACAAGATGATGAATTTTTACCATTTCCCGATCAAAGTGGTAAACTTTTACAACCATTTGGTTCAACTATGCCAAAATTTGAATTTAAACCAATAACAAGTTTAACACATAGTCAACAAGCACATTTACATGCACGACGAGTTGCTAATCGACAACAACAACAAAATGATGTACGTCAAGAAATCGATGATTTACTTAATATTGATGATTTTGTTTTACCTGATGGTGATCGTCCATTATCATCAGCTGAATTATCAACAAATGAACAACGTCATTATGGTTTACCACCAAGATTACATCATAAAATGCCAATAGGACCACCAAAAAAAGGATCATTAGGTGATTTACTTAAGCAAAAAAATAAACAATCCGGTGATCGTAGTCCATCACCAATGATCGATGAAAGAAATTTAAAAAGACAACGACAACAACGACGACGACATTCACATTCATTAAGTTCAACTGGTAGTGCACAATGGTCACGATCATCATCGTTATCGAGTAATGATGATCGAATATCAAGAGTAAGAACAACAACAAAAAAAAAAGCAATTAAACAATTGTTGATTAGAATTATTTAATTGTATTCTGTTTTTTTTTCTAGCATTCATCACGTGAAATGACACCATCAATTGAAAACAATCATAATGGTAAACATGAAACAATTGAAAATGATATAACCGATATGAATGATTTATCAAAATTACTTGATTTAAATGAAGAAGATGAATTATTATTACTACAAATTGAAGTTGAACAAGAAGAACGTAATATACGTCGTGAAGAAAAACGTCGACGTAAAGAAGATAAAAAAAATAAAAAATTAAATAAAAAACTGAAATTATTATCAAATATAGATGAACAAAAAATTATTCAACAATGTCTTTATGATCTAATTGAAAATATTTGTCGTCAAGAAGAAAATACATTAAATTTAAAACGAACGTTTGATTATTCAGATGATGAATTATCGAAAAAGATTAAACTAAATGAAAAAAGTTAAAAGTATTATGATTAGTTTTTTTTTTCTTTCTTTTTTTGTGTTTATCTCTGTCGTTGTATTTGTATATATATATATCTAAACGTGTTTCGTTTTCATACCTCAAAAAGAAAGATTCAAACCAATTCAATGAATTATACATATATATTATATATCTTACATGTGACTTTTATTTTAATAATAGACGATGAATTCATAAATGATAAGCAACTTTAAACAATGAATAGTTTTTGAGTCATGGCAAGTATCTTTGCATGTCAAGTTTAATATAAAAGTAATTGACATGTTTTTTTTATCAATGTTCCATATTTGCAAGTTTCATACTTCGGTAAATTTTAGTTCCGGTTTTTGTCCCAAAAGATTTAGCTTGAATGATAATGTGGATAAAAACAAAGTCAAAACAACAAAACTTGTCAATAAGTAAATATCACAAATAGATAAATTAAAAATTAATAAGATTTGCAATATTTTTTGAAGACAAAAATATTCTTACATTAAAATATTAGTACTCAAAGTATGCATAGATATAACGTATATGAAAGATATACGCATAGGTAAATGTCAAATTAAGAGATTCTTTCTCAATGAATCTTGTCAACTTTTTTAAGTATTCTATGAACGTATATTAAAAGTTTAGATCATTTTAACCTAGTGAAATCTTACTTAAAATAATTACAATATAATCTTCTTCTTTGAATGAAATGTTGTTTTCTAAATAGGTATTATCTTGAGAATCACTAATCTGATTTCTATATTCAAATAAATTGAACTAGTTGTTTCCTCTGTTCTTTCTGAATGAAATTATTTAGCAACAAATAACATTTTTTTCTCAATTGTTTCTGAAGTGTTACAATCAATAGGGTTCAAGTACTATTATGTTTCGATTAAATAAAATGCTTAAAGTAATTCACAGTTTTATTATTAAAACGATGTTCAAGCTTGTAACAATGTCGTTATTGATTATTGATTTCTGTAACGTGAAATATAAAAGATGCTATCATGTGCAGAAAGCTGTACGGAATAAGAATGATTGAAAAACATGGCGAATAAGATAAAAGAAAAAAAAAAGTCATGTCACTAAAATTCACCTTTTATAGCAGGTACTTTCATACAAACTTCTCAGAGTCATGCACGAGAAACCATAGAGAATAGTTCTGTATTAATTGTTCACAGGCAAAAGTAAAACTTTGTTAATAATAGATGAATTTATGACATTTGTAGAGATAGGAATATTGAATGATTTCTATTATTGTTTCTCTTCAAAACTATTTATTTATCGAAAAATATGTCTTATTGAAGCTTAAAGCTTTTCTTATTACAAGTCAGCCTTTAAGGAAAACTTCTCTTTAAATTGTCTTTATAATTCGTAGAGAAAAATACAATTTCATTTATCAAAATATTTCATTAATTCTTGTGATGCACAAAATTGTGTTCAAATGAATTAAATAGAAAAAACACTGTGTCATAACATTATTTGCTAATCTAAACAATAAAAGGACCGAAATGCATGAGAAAAACCTTTCAATTTCTTTTAATTTTCAAGATCCAATCTAATTGAGTAATATATTGAACGAAACGTGATGAGTTTCTCATCATCTTGATTCCATCATAGCAGTGAACAGAGTCTATCTTCGCAATATACTAAATAGCCAGTTAAGTATCGAT
Source organism: Rotaria sp. Silwood1 (assembly GCA_905250075.1). Lineage (NCBI taxonomy): Eukaryota > Metazoa > Rotifera > Eurotatoria > Philodinida > Philodinidae > Rotaria > Rotaria sp. Silwood1. The sequence goes on along the minus strand of CAJNOP010000004.1, from coordinate 66,647 downwards.
ACTAGCCAGTAATGTGAGCATTCATTTTGACAGAAAACACATAAACATGAAGAGTGATTCGAACGTGTTCTGATAATTTTTTTTGTTTAGGTTTCATTTTCATAAAAGAATCATTCATTCAAATAATCTATTGAATCTACTGGACCATATACAAATTATTCATTGCTGATATTTTGAGTCTGAAATACTCATGTGAATTCACTTTGTCATTTAATTATTGTGTTAATGAAACTTCCTCGACACATATTTTACTTCGTAATCGATAGAGCTTTTCAAGTATTACAAAACGAACTAATTTCCACAGTTTAAAACAAGTGGGTGACAGAAAAAATAATGCCGAGTCTATTATTCATGAGGCTTAATTCTTAACTTTTTCAACTAATGTTTGACAGTTAACAAGTACAATAATACTCACGTCACATCAAACAAATATTATATTTGAAATTAGCATAGAAAAATGGAATCTATTTATGTATATTTTAAACTTGTTCTATAACTTGTTTTTCTAACTAAATTTTCACTGTTGAACCCCCATCAGGGATATGTCAAAAAAATGAATTTAATCAACATAACTATTTTATTGTTTGATCACCTGTCCTTTTGCCTTTAAATAGTATTTTATAAGTTTAGAACTTGCTTTCTACTGTCATGATGACTTTTTGATTAAATTCATTTTTCCACAATATCCCGGGAGAGGTTCATGAATGAAAATTTAATCAGAAAAAAAAAGTCACAGAACAAGTTTGAAACATACATAAGGAGGCTTACTTTTTCTATGCTAATTCCAAATATGATATTCTTTTGAAGTGACATGGGTATTATTCTACTGGTTAATCGTCAAATATGAGTCAAAAAAGTTAAAAGTCAGACCTCATAAATAATCGACTTCGGGTTTTATTATGTAGCCCACCTGTATTTTAGACTGTATGAATTAGTTCGTTTTGTAATATTTGAAAAGCTCTATCGATTACGAAGTAAACTACGTGTCGAGGAAGTTTCATTAACACAATAATTAAGTGACAAAGTGAATTCACATGAGTATTTCAGACTCAAAATATCAGCAATGAATAATTTGTATACGGTCCAGTAGATTCAATAAATTATTTGAATGAATGATTCTTTTATGAAAATGAATCCTAAACAAAAGGCTACCAAAATAAATTTGAATTACTCTTTGCCATTATGTGTTTTCTGTCAAAAAAGAAAGCTCACATTACTGGTTAGTAACGATACTTAACTGACCATTTAGTAACTCGTGGAGATAGACTCTGTTCACTGCTATGATCGAATCAAGATGATGAGAAACTCATCACGTTTCATTCAATATATATGACTCAATTATATATCTCTATATGTAGTGCTTGTTCAATTCGTATGTACATATATATATACACACAACAACAATTGTGATGCACATGATTGTCAATTATTTCTAGTTAACAAAAACAACAAGTGTTCATACTCAAGAGAATCATCTAAACCAAGATAAATAATTACATGATAATAAGAAAAGAACTAGTATTCGTAATTGAAAGCACGTCAGCTTGATTGTCATATACCCAAAAGACAAAAAAACTCATTCATCCCAGAAAGTCATTGTTCATTAATTATTATTTAACTAATCAAAAAAAAATTTATAGTTCCTTTAATGTATCAAAATATTTAAAGAAAAACTATATTACTGAAATTAGAAATAATATTCGAAAATAAAATTTTCTTCTATACAAGTCTGATCTAAATCAAAAATTAACGATATACTTGATACAACTATCTAAATATGAGACAGAGAGCAAAAAAAGTTTTTTTTTTCTTTCTTTTACACAATTCGTATAGAAAAAAAAAGAACAACAAGAGAGAAACCGAAGTTCTAAAGAATTAAGCAAGAAAATAGAAGAATATAAAAAGTCAGTTGATCTGTTCACTTAACACTCATTGTGTCTGTGTTTTTTAATAATTATAGATTCTACTTAATAGAAAGACGTTAACAATAATTGAGCATACATTTTGTAGTCATATAATCTGTTTGAAAGTTTGCTTTGTGTGTTTTTCTTTTATTGTCTTTTAAATGAATAATACCTTTCTTTTCTGATTTCCTTGTTATTCATTTAATCAATTGAAAAAAAAAACATTATGTATCATGGGTATTATTATATTCAATTTCATCTCACCGAGAATCTCTAATGTTCGGTATTCGATCTCCTGTTTTGTTTTCTTCTATCATAAACTAATGAGACGGAGAAAAGAAAATTAAACATGAAAAAACAGATACACGATGACTCTCTACAAATCCTCATGAGACATAAGGTTTGCGTGTATCTATCTATCTCTATATATATGTATGCGCGTATTTTAGATTTGAACTGCATTCTTAACCACGCCATTTGTACGACGTTCATCAGTCACTTTCGTTTCTTTCTCTAATATTCTCTCTCGCTAATTCAATCATAATGGTTTCCAGTTCAATAATTTACATGGTTTTCTTCATGATGGGTAAGCTTTTAAAATAGACTCTATGTCAAAAAGTATAATTAAACAGTAATATATCGAACTACAATGATAAATGATCGTATTATTTAGACATAACAAATAAAACTAAATAGCTTTGAAAAGTTTCAATTTTTTCTTTTATCTTTAATATAGACAAAAACATTTGAAAATTACTTTGATTTTTTCTTCTCTAGGCCTTCTTCTTTGGGTTAATTCAATGGATGCTACACAGGTACAAAATAAAGATAATGATCATGACTCCACATCAACCAAAATATTAGATGATGATCAAGATGATGCACTGTCATCACTCGAGACACGAGGTACAGAATACAATGATAATATTCATGATGCATATTCAGGTCTTATCTTGGCCAAAAATCGATTTGGATCACGTGGTATTCGTCTTCCTGCTGAATCGATTCTTCTTGGTAAACGTCGATTACCTGCTGAATCTATTCTTCTTGGCAAACGTCGATTACCTGCTGAATCTATTCTTCTTGGCAAACGCCGATTACCTGTTGAATCTATTCTTCTTGGCAAACGTCGATTACCTGTTGAATCGATTCTTCTTGGCAAACGTCGTTTACCTGTCGAAGCTGTACTCTTAGGTCGACGTAGCTTACCAGATGAAGATGCTGTTCATAGCAAACAACGATAAATAATAAACAAGTTATATTGACATTCCAGTTAAAACACATATTGATAGCACATATACACGTTATTATTTAGAGTGCTATTGTATTTATTAAACAAGAAAGAGAGAATTTTGAAAAATAAAAAATATAGACAAAAAAGAATTCAATGTTTAAAATTTTATGTTTTATATAGTCACAAGAAGCAAGCATATTATTAAGATAAAATAGACAACAGCAGTTTCTAATTGATTACAAAAATCATATATTTATTGATTTTTATTGCACAACAGTAATGTAATTAGAGCATACACTTTGACATTTATGCTCAATAATTAAACGATAAAGTGAAAAATTTCTATGATCATATACGTCTATCGGAAGATCGAACAAAATTAATCCATTCATAAGATAATATAAAACTGTTTCCTCATACAAAAAAAAATTGAACTATTTGACCTTACTAGAATTTGTATTCATATGATAGATAATAGGTCAATATCTATAAATGGCAGGATATAAAGAATAAAAACAATTATTTTGTTTCCTCATAGATCATTAAATATTCAATTAACAAAACTGAAGAACATAAACAAATCACTATTGCAAATTTTGTATGCATCTGATCTAGTGAACTATACTATGTTCTTTTTTTCTTCATAATTCTCATTTTCTCAACAATACTTGGCTTTAAATCGAATTATTGAAATAGAATTCGATAGAAATAGTAGAACAATGGTATGTGTCCGTCGATCTACATTTCTTAGTAATAATAAAACTGAAATATTGATAAAGTTTCAAGCAGAAAATTAGAAATGTTGTTCATGTAGATTAACAAAGTTTTAGACCATCGAGAAAAATAATGTTTATTAAATGGATTATCAAAATTATTTTTTTCTCTATAGGAACATAAGAACATTAGTCTAAGAATTAGTATGTTGATTATGTTTGTCTCTTGTTTTTACTTTTTATTGTTTTTATTTTCTATTAAACCAAGTATCTTCGAATTTTGCGTTCAATATATCAAAAAATAAAGAGAATAAAGACAGTAAGCTACTGGTTTTGATTTTTTTGTTAGCAGATATATGTGTCAGAGTGATTATAAAACTCGTTGATCAAAGGTTTTTCACACAAATTGACTTATTCATATGTAAACTTGAAAACGTTCCACTATTCAAAGAAGTATCACATCAATGAGATCTCACATCGATGCTAAAACAGTTTTTATCTGAATGATAAGGAAAAAGTCTTATTCAAAATAGTGGCAAAATAACAAGAGAAAATATTATTCTACTTCTCGAAATTCTTTAGTTGCTTTTGGGATTCACTTTCATCTGAATGAATTCAGGTAGTATGATAAAGTCTATTACTCAACAGATTCAATGTGATGAAATTTTTTTTCTCTGATGACTTACAACAATATTCTATTTTTGAAGACGAAATCCCTTTGTCTGTAAATAAATCACAAAGATTAATAATTGAATAAGTAGTTTATTTTACTGCATGAATTGTATCGTGGACTCTAAAAACAAAAGTCAACGTAGCGATAAACAACTCGTCATATTTCAGCTAATTTTTTTCAATATGTTTGTGTCCAACATATAAGAATATATTCATTACCAAGAGAGTACAATTTATTTCAGACAAAAAAACGCCGTGAATGTTTCTATCTGAAGTGTAGCATAGCAAATAGAATTTATATGTATTTGATTAAAGATTATCATCATTTCAATTTATAGATTGTGTATAAATAAATGTAATATGATGATCTTTTTTAAATGATAAGGAACCGAATTCAAAAAGAAAAAAAAAACGAATGAAGTTAAAGAAAGAGAAGAATCAATGATTGTTTATTTTTCTGTTTTCGAACAATACGTCATCGTTGAAAGAATTTCAAACATAAAAAGAAAAGTATTTAGACGAATAATGCATAAAAATTTTCTAAAAAAATTTATTTCGCATTAGTAAGAGGTTATCAGGAAGATAGGAAGCATTGGGTTCTTCCAAATTCGACCATGAGTTCATAAAAACATGAACCCACAGCTCCGTATAGATATCTATCCATTAGCATAAAAAGTTTTCTTTTAAGATCTTTAAAACCGATATTATTAATTTTTTTTGAAATGCCAACAGTCAAGTGCTGCCAATTTGACACAAGCAACCTTAATTTCCTGTTTAACTCGATCTGGAATAGCTGGTTATTTTTTGAAAGATGCATAAAACTGATAAATACTTATTAGAACATTAGAAACTGTCGTTTTTTTCTTTTTAATTTTCACAACTATAAATATGCTTAAATAGTGAATTAGTACTAGAATATGGTTTTATAAATAAGTCAATCTTCACGCTGGTGGCATAGAACATATTCTTGATTGATCTCATTTATATAAATGCAATTGAAATTATTCTACACAGATGAAGGTTATGGTGTTACTGTTGGTTTGACACTTTTCAATGACGAATTTTATTTATTAACTGTTCAATTTCTTTTCTGTTAATATTATGATTTTTTTCAATTAAGTCGAAACTTTTAATTTATCAAGCATGAAGTGATGGGAAAATGAAAAACAAGAAATAACTGTATGTTGACTTTTGCTTCTGATAGTATGCAATAACAAATTACAACAAGAAAAATCGAGTGCGGTCCCGATCAGATTCGGATCCAAAGTTTGACTTTTGAGTTTGCAATTCACAACAATGTACCCCTGTAGATCCCTACAGAGGAAATTTGAGCTAACATGAATATTTACATAAAAAGAAGATTCAGTTAAAACAAATAATTAATATGAATATTGAGTGAGTAACAATGATAAATATATATATATATATGTAGAAGATGACTCAAAAGTCAGCTCACCGCAGAACAAATTGAATATCTTCGTCAGAGTTTGACTAAATGAACTGATTTTTCTACCACTGATAAAAACGTATTCATAGCTCATATTCGCAAGAGAAGTATTGGTAAAGACAACTGTGAAAGATTATTGCTGACTTCAATAAAGAATTGTAGCCTTTCATGGATTATGAAAAAAGTAATATAATTTTTTACGTGGCACAAAGTAAACTGAATCTAATTTTTCTATATATTTTTCATATAATTGTTGTTTGATCTGATATTTATATGATAGATACATATCGTAATACCCACTGTGTGCTGAAAGTTTCAGTCATAGACATTACGAATTGATAGAGAAAACTGCAATATAAGTTTTTTATAACTTACGAAAGATTGTAGTATTTAATTTAAGTGACTGATGAGATTTTTAAGTAGTCTTTGGCAATGTTTCTCTTACGATTATGATCTATCAATACTTCTTTATCAATAGTAAAAGAATCAGTTCATTTAGTCAAATTCTGGCGAAAATATTCAATTTTTTTCACGCTTAACTAACTTTTGAGTCATCCTTTATATAAATCTGATCCATTAGAAATATTCAATCAGAGAAAAAGACAGTGAAATATCGTATACGATCGAAGTTGATGTAATCAAGGCTATCTGGATAATATAAACATTTTCTTCTGCTTCTTCTTGATTTATGTTTCACTAATGGTTTCATCATATCATCTGTGATTATACATATGGGGTTAACATAGCAAAAATATTATGACGAATACGATATGCGATTCCAATGAGTTCTATTTTTGATTGTTGAATGATCGTTTACATAGCCGATAAGATTTAAATAAAACATTTGGTTTACTGTATTATTCATGAAAAATTATTATTCTTTTGGAAAGTGTTTCGTCTTCGATTTATTATAACTTTATGAAGTACTCCGAATTCAATCAATTTTAAATAGGGTATTCTTTTTCATCATATCTCATTATATTGATATATCTAATTGCTATTTATTATTCGAAAAGTAGACTATTCATTGTAGTTATTCATTTTTTGTGCTAAACTTTCTAGTATACATATTTTTTATTTGCAAGAAAGTTTCAGTTTTTTCTTCTTATGACTAATTGATACTCCACTGTTATAATAAATATTGATTTTAAACTACATCGGTATCGATGAAATCGAATAACAAAAAAAACAAATATAAATAGAAAATCTTTACAAAAATATTTATATTCTATATAGTTTCTCTATTAGTATAAGTACGATGGCGCTAGTCATCGTTTCTTCCTTATATATTAGAGATGGCACTATTGTAACAATGAAAAAAAAAACATACTGCCTCTTTCGGTGTTAACAGTAACCAGATGAATAATGGCCATCATAGAAGAATCTGTTACATTTTCTATTCAAGTACACAAATCAAACACTTTTGTTTCTTTGCCATGTTTTTTCTATGTCGTGCTATTATTATTTTAGGCTATTTGTTCTAATAAAATATAACAACTAATTTGTTTATTGAATTTTTTTTTCTTTTGTTTTTAGATTAATAGAGTCTTTTTTTTTACAAATCTTCTATGTATTTATGTGTACATTTGAACAAAAATAAAGTTAACTATGAAACAGTGATTATTTTTTCTATGGAAATAAATAAATAATAATTGATTATATATTGAACAAATCCATTCGGATCAAGAGAAAGAAGGTATGTACATTTTTTGTTTTTGCCTTGTGGATTAAATCTCTTTATAGTCACTTAACGTTCATTTGAAGAGGGTTAGTTCTTATCGATCGAATGTTAGTATAGACACAATATTCACATTATCATTTGAATAGGTCTCAATTTTTACTGATAAAACTTATATCTTATACTTAGAACATCTGATTTTTCACTTGACATATTGGAGATTGACTCATAAAATTATTCGTTGATATGTTTGGCTTCTGGCATGTGTGTGTATGCGTGCATACATACTATTCACATATAAAAAAAAAGAAAAGAATCTGAGATTTCTTTTTTTTTTGTATATAAAACAATAGATGCTCTTGACTGTAAAATAAGTTAGCATACTTCCGTTGTCGTTATTGTTTTGTCTCAAGAGAAATACATATTGACCTTGTCAATCTTCGATGGTAATCAGATATCATTGACAGATAAATGTATGTAAGTATTGCTCATCGGGAAGAGAACTAAGTGTCATAAGTGGGAAAATTGTTATCATTAGTTTCTTTGTATATTGTTGGCTCAATGTTATAACTAGTACTCTGAGATAGTAGTACACTAATCTTACGTTATTGTTTCTTTCTTTTCTTCTTTTTCTTTTCCCTTGTTCTCTTGTCGTTCGATGTCATTCTCGATTGCGAGCCGAATGAACAAGCGAGCCAATACATGCGTTTATTGAATTGGCACGTTGAAATTGTTGAACGAACGATGAACGATGTTGTCCCTCATTCTCATCAACGTTATTGAGTTGCGTCAGCGCTTGTACTGATGGTGGTGACGTTCTTTTTTTTGTTTAGTTACTGAAGGATAATCGAGATCAGCGATTAAGACGTACTCTTAAGCTATATATTCATTTGTGTTTATCTTCGACATTGAGAAAAAGAGAAGGCGGATAGGTAACCTATGTCTTGTTCTCTATTTATGATAAATTAATATGATTTTCATCACACACATGTGCTTGCTTGAAAGACTAGAGGAACAAGAGTAGCTTCATGTAATCGGATCTTCTCGGAGTGCTTCATACAAATATACGGACTACACGACTCTTTTCTTTTTCTGTTGCCTTCTTCTCCTCGGTTTCGTATGTGTTTGTATGTATGTGGCATAGACCTTCAACAAAAAGTGAAACGGAACTGAAAGAAAGATCTTCATTCATAAAAAAAACCCGGAAGTCTTCAGGTATGATAAATTTTCTTTCTGAAAGATATTCGTAGTCAAGAGTAAATAAGTCCTTAGTTTAACTTTGTAGAACAATAGAAATGAAATTTCCGTTTTGTTCATGTTTATTTTCACTTTGTAGAAAACATCCTTGAATAATTGTAACTTTATATATATATATATATATATATATATATAGAAAAATATTAAAATAAAATGATTAAAATATATCTTATACCTTTTTTTTTTCCTAAAAATAAATTTACTTTTCTCTATCACGAACATGACTTCTCGGAAGAGATTCAGAGGTTTTTATCGATTATAAATAGCAACATGATTAAATAAAAGAAAATGAAAAAAAAATAATAAGAAGATAAGATGACCTACACACATATAAACACAGATGGTAATGTAGTTAGTTACAGAACATTCTATCAGTGTAAATAACATCCGTGTTTTGAAACAAAGGTAGATCATTATTTGAAAGAAGATAATCATGGTAAACGAGTAAAATGAGTTATAAAGAAATCTCGGTATAAAATTTTTCCTGTAGAAAGAAACATGAACATGTTCTAATTTTTATAAGTAGATTCTCTTATTTCATCAATTCAAAATAAGTTTATTATGAACAATACGATTCATATATAATTAACTTTTCTTTTTGATAATCAGTGAAATAATTTACACGCATACCTTCCAGACAAGTAAATATTGTCTTACTACTACTTCATCATTAGGAAAAGAAGACTGGACGATGGAAGACCTTGATGAACATATCGTGCCTTTGTGTTTTATCACTATGTGGTTTCTATTCGTAAATCTTTCTTTCAATCCGTTTCAACACACATCTATAGTATGTAGATATATATACTTTCAAGTTAAGAAAGAGGTAGAGTAACAGAAAGTGTCCTGTTCTGTTGCTCGTTGTCGTCGTCTTTGTTTTTAATCACATTTCATAAATGCAATTCTCACCTTCCCCATTCCCTTTTTCTTTCTCTCTTTCAGTTTTGTTAATATGTGACATTTTTTTGGCTCACTCACATGCATACAATACAAAAAAAGAAAAAAAAGAAACAAAGAAAAAAAAAAAAAGAAAACAACATTTGATTGTTGACCTTGCTTCAAAATTGACACATCTTTCTATTTTTCTATCAAAATTTAAATAACATTGAGCAGGTATGTAAAAATAGAAGAATCAACTGGAAATTATACGCGTGATCAAATCGAATGGAAGAAAGAAGACATTATTTGAATGTTTTCTTTATAATAAAGAAGAAAAAAAAAAGAAAAAGAAAAGAATGCATATCTGTAATAAGACGACAACGTTCAATAGAAAAAAAACATTAGGAAAAAACAACTACGGAATTCATTTTCTTTTCTTCGACTAAAAAAAGGAAAATGAGCAAGATCTAGAAAGAAAAAGAAAATCACATGTGTGTAGTCCGGAACAATATATTTTTTGTAATTTCTTTCTACATATGGTTTTCTTTAGATTTTCTAAGTTAGTTCTTTCATTAATTACTCTATATTATAAGATTTCTCATAATCTTGATCTCATCAGTAATAAATAATCGAGATTAATAGTGAAAATAAAAGTATTATTCATCTTAGTCATCTTTTAAAAAAGAATGTATATTATTATAAATAATAGTAACAACTGCTAAACGAGTATAGTTCATTTTTAATGTTCAATAATTGAATTCTAATAATGAAAATAATTAAACAACAACAACAAAAAAGAAAAACAATCAATTTCTTTAAATAATTATTTAAAATGTTTTGTTTTTCAGTTAATTCCATCATTGCTGTCAGAATTTATATTTAACATAGTACCTAATTCAATGTATGATTATCAATCTCAAACGAGTTTACCACCGATTCGTGCACGTCAACAACGACCATCTGGTGTTCAAGTTCAACAATTATATGAAAGTAGTCCAGTTCTAGCTACAATTTCACATCATCAATCGAATACACAATATACATCACATAAACTACATCATGGTGATTCTTCTACAATTGTCAATGGAACTTCAACAATAGTTAATAATAATAATAATGGAACAACAAATGGTTATCATAATTATCATCTCCGTCAAAATAGTATATCACAACCACCTGCTCTTCAACAAACATCTGAACAATCGTTACGTAAAAGTCCGAGTGTCGATAGTATACTGAGTATACAATCATCATCACAACAACGACGATCTAATGCACTTGATCCTGATGCTGCTATGAAAACTTATATGTCGAAATTGACAGCGTATGAACGTCATGAAATATTTTCTTATCCACAAATATATTTTGTCGGACAAAATGCACGTAAACGACAAGGCGTAGGTGGTGGACCAAATAATGGTAAGAAAGAAGATTTTAAAAAAATTACAATATTCATAAGAATTGTCTATTTATCTATTAATAAAATACAAAATGACCTGTCAAAAAATCTTCATTGATATAATTATTAGATGTTTCAAGTTTTCTTTTTAATTAAACTGAAATAATCTAAATTATCTTGATACAAAATTATAGTAATCATCATATGTCTGGCATTAGAAAGGTTTTCTTGATTTATTACAAAAGAAAACGACCGAAGAAATTTTTATCATATTTACTTTTTTTTTGTTTTCGAGATTATATTTTTTTTCAAAAAAGTATGTCGAAATCAGGTTAAAATTTGATTAATTTTTTTTCTTCAAATTTTAATATAATCTTGAGTATTTTTAGTGTCAGAAACCTTATTATTTAATATGAACTATTTTTAATTCATAAAATCATTAAGATAAAAACAAAGAACTATGAATTATTCATCAATTAAAATTAGAATGTCATGTCAAATCAAAAAATATTCATGACTCTTGTTTTTCAAATGATTTCATTTTAGATTTTGATATTAATCAAATGAATATGTTTAAAAATATATCATTCTCTCTAATAGATGATTATATTAGATAAAAGTATTTTGTTTTTTCAGATATTTCTTTCTCGAAAGACGATTTAACAGTTCAAGAGAGTAAGCGAGTATTTATTTTTTGGAAGTATAATAAGTGTAAGCTCCGCGAGAGATACTATCTTCATGTTGGATAAAACATTGTTCAAATGATTAAAAATTATATTCATTTTTCGTACAATATCAAGTACTTTTTCTCTTATATCTATTAGTGAATTTCTTATCTACTCAAATTTAGAAATTAATTGTAAACATATTTGTGCTTTTGAATGTATTGTTAGTAATAAATTCATATAAATACTATAGATATAACAATTTACATACGTAATTGTTATGATTATTAAATCAATTATGTAAGTTTCATCAAAATTTTTAATAATTCATATACTTTTATTAAAAATATTATCTATAACTTTTGTTTTTGTGTTCTGAAAAACAAAACCTGTCTACATTAGAGGTGTTTAGGATAACTGATTGAGAAGAATTTTCTAATCTCTACCTTTACCCTGCAGCATGATGAATTCTATTCTATCTTTTTCGGCAATATGCTTACATTTATCCTATCCTGTAGAGTAGGATAAATCTGAACATTTCTATTTTATATGATAGAAAAAACATATTTCTAAACAGAAATTATGATTTAGAATAACATTTAATCGAATCTATTTCGTTCAGCTATTTACAAATTTCTTCAATAAAAAGAGTAATAAGTTATGACAAAAGATATAGTGAAGACTTCCAGTATATATTTTGATTGATCAAGAGTTCTTATTGTGAATCTCGTTTTTTTTCTCTAATTCAAGTTTTCGAAAAAAAAAAGAAACGTTTTATATTATCTTTTAGGTAATTACGACGATGAAAATGGTTCCTATATTGCTGTACAACATGATCATATTGCTTATCGTATGTTCAAAATAAAAAAACAAAATGCCAAATATATTCTTTCATATTTAGGTTATGAAGTGTTAAAAATTCTTGGCAAAGGTTCATTTGGTCTTGTTGTTAAATGTTATGATCATAAAAGTGGTCAACAAGTTGCATTGAAAATAATTCGTAATGAAAAACGTTTTCATCGACAAGCTCAAGAAGAAATTCGTATATTAGAACATTTACGTAAACAAGATCGTGATAATACATTTAATATAATTCATCTATTTGAATGGTTTCAATTTCGTAATCATATTTGTATTACATTTGAATTACTTTCAATGAATTTATATGAGTAAGTTTTTATATTTATTTTAATTTATCAAATTAATTATTATCTATTTTTATTTATCTATTAAAAGATTAATTAAGAAAAATCGTTTTCAAGGTTTCAGTTTACAATTAGTACGAAAATTTGCACATAGTATATTACAATGTCTTGATGCTCTATATAGAAATAAAATTATACATTGTGGTAAACAATTAAAAAAAAAACAAGTTTTATTTGAATAAAACGAATACTTATTTATATATTATATTTATTTAGATCTTAAACCAGAAAATATATTATTAAAACAGCAAGGTAGAAGTGGAATTAAAGGTATAATTAAATAAACTTGTCTGTTTCTTTTTATTTTTCGATATATAATATTTTATTTTCTAGTAATTGATTTTGGTTCAAGTTGTTTTGAACATCAACGTGTTTATACATATATTCAATCGAGGTTTTATAGAGCACCTGAAGTTATTCTTGGAGCAAAATATGGTTTGTTGTCTATTGTATAATAGATAATCAATTATTATTTGTTTATAATTTAGGATTAGCAATTGATATGTGGAGTCTTGGATGTATTTTAAGTGAATTATTAACTGGTATGCCTCTATTTCCAGGCGAAGATGAAACTGATCAATTGAGTTGTATCATTGAAGTAATTGGAATGCCTAGTCAAAAAGTACTTGATGCTTCAAAACGAGCAAGAAATTTTGTTAGTTCGAAAGGACATCCAAGATATTGTACAGTAACAACATTACCCGATGGAACAAGTGCTTTACAAGGCGGTAAATATAATAAAACTTTAAAAAACTGATTAAAAAAAAAAAAAAAAACGAAAAAAAAACTCTTTCTTGTTTTTCTTTAGGGCGTTCAAAACGCGGAAAACATCGTGGGCCACCAGGTAGTAGAGATTGGTCACAAGCATTAAAAAATTGTGATGATCCACTATTTATTGATTTTCTTAAACGTTGTCTTGAATGGGATCCACAAATTAGGCTAACACCAGCACAAGCCTTACGGTAAGTTATTATATGAATACGATGGTATTCATTTGAGTGTACTCCTTGCATTTTGACGATTAAATATGTTTAGATATATAAGTAGTTAATCTATTGGTACATCTCTATACTTTAGACTACTACTGAGAGAACCATTCTAGCTGTAATTTCACCGTTTGTGTTAAGACTAGAAAAATCCTAAAAGAATTTGTACGTATGAGCTTCTACAACCTATTTATGACTGGTTTAGTGAATTTTCGAGCAAATTTTTTAGTATCTATTGAAAAATCAAACAATGGAATTCCGACCTGATATTCAGTCCATTGATAGGCTTGATGATTCTTAGAATATCCTTAAATGTGACATGTGTGACCAGTGACTATCTATTAGAAAATCAATATCTTGAGAAAGGAATATTCTTTTCGACTGAAACATTCAGGATGTTCTAAAAGTCATTAGATCTCTCTAGGAGTTCATAGACACAAACTCTGTTAGGGTTTTCCTAGTCTTACCGAAACATTTTTCTAACCCCAATATCAGCTCAAACAATAAGTTACAATATGAGTAATTTCGTTGTAAGTACATGAGTCAACACCAAAGCTATTTTTTGTAGTTGTATACATCTTTTCAATATTTTAAGAGCTATGTTTTACTTTCTTGAAAGAGCTTATTCACTATTCCGTGTTTTTAATTTTAAATAGAAAGACTTTATTATTATGAATTTCTTTTTTAGACATTCTTGGCTTCGTCGTCGTTTACCAAAACCTCCATCTGAAGCTCCACCCCCAAATCGTCCATCAGCTGTACTTCGTCATCATCATTTACTTGCCGTCCAACAACAACAAAATACATCAAATGGTGATATAAGTGTAGCTGCCGGTAGAACAAATAGTGGTATGGGTGGTAATAATGGAATTTATACAACTTCTCATCATCAACAACAACAATTATATAATACAACTAATAATACAAACTCAAAAAATTTCTCTTCCACAAATGAGCTCAATCGACATCAAAAATTACCACATATTGGTGGTGTTCAACTTAATTCCATTATCGACTAACAACAACCCAAATAATGTTCATCTTCTTTTCTTTCTTCTAGTGTGATTTGTGTGTGGTGTTGTTTGATCCCTAATCTTTACTATTTTGTTTTTGTTTGTTTTTAATTTTGCACGTTAAAGGTGTTTCTTTTTTTTCCCATCATAATTGTCAGATTTCGTTCTTTTTTCTTTTATCCATCCGTCCATTGAGATATTTGAAAAACAAAGAAAAAGAAAATATGTTTTTCTATTGAATATGACTTATTCTATTCATACTTCCGCGTGAGAGATCCTTTCAATAATAGTGAGTAGCCTGTCTGTGAATGAGAATGAAAAATATTTCTTGTTTTGTTTTATCTTGTTGCTGAAATTTATAAATATAAATATATATTTATATATATGTATATTTATTTTTCTGTTTCTCATAATCACTTCTCATTCAATCTATTTTACTTTTTCATACATATATGAAACGTTTTTTTTTTCTCACACTTTGTATAAAATTGTAATTCAAAACAAAAAGAATTAACTTGTCTATTTTTGTTTTTCTTTCAAAATAATTAAATCGTTTCATCCAAAGCAAGAACACATCAAATCTGTGCTTTCATATTCAATAAAAAAACAACAAAAAAAAAATACAATAAAATAAATTGTGTGATATCTTTCTGTTAGTGCATGTGTTCATTTTTTTTTCACTTATTTACCATTTCTTTGTTTTTTTTAAGAAACTAAAAAAAAACAAAACTTCTTTCATGTGTTTCATAGTTTATTTGTTTGTTTGTTTTGTTTTTGATAAAAAAACAGAAACAGTTTTATAATTACAATCAAATAGCCAAAGCACTGAACGATAATATTAATTATTATTCTAAGTTGTAGATTGTTATTAAATATTAAAAGATAAACAAAATAACAATGCAATCATCAACTCTCTATACTATGACAAGAGAACTATCGCGTCCGGAAACTTCACTTTCTATTAGTGCACGTCGAACGGAAGCACGCGATGCTAAACAAGCCAAACAACTGATACAAACATATACAACAGATGTATTTGGTCGTATCAATCGTGAAGAAAGTATTTCTTATATTTTGTAAGGAAAAAAAAAAATTTTTTTTTTGTACTAAGGTCAAAGAATTTAATGATTTTTCTTTTTTTTTTAAAAAAGGGAACATTCAATATTTTCTTTAACATTGGATAATAATCAAGATACATTTTATGCATTAGCTGCTTTTTATGATTATCCAAATGTTCATGGTGTTTCATCAAATGATTGGGAAGAAAAATGGTGGAAAAATTTTTATGGAAAAAATGAAGAAACATCAAAAATAAATGCTATTAATACACTTTTTTTACATTTTTTTGTTGCACATCCAGATTTTTCTGAAGGATGTGCAGAAGAATTAATAAATGTTACATTTAAAGCATTACCAGAAATTAATCAAATTCTTCTTTGTGTACCTCCGCAAGTTACACCAGGTTTACTTTTTTTTTGTTTTTTGATTGAATATTTAAAACATCATAAATTTTCTATTGATGACTTTGTTTAGAAAGTGCTTTAGAAAAATATTTTCAACCGATCGAATGCGATCGATCTGATACTAATTGTGTCGTTATGATATGTCATCGTAAAGATCATTTTCCAACATTATTTATTCGAACAGCTCGGTAAAATAAAAACTTTTTGAAAATTATAAAAACAAAAGTTCTTTCTTTTTTCTTTTGTCGTCTAGAGTACAAGATAATGATGATCTTGCTCCATTATTTAACCGATATAATGATATTCTTAAACAAACTTATGGTGATTTTTTTGTTGCTGAACTTATCGAATCACAAGATGATAATAATAAAGCATTAGTTGCCGAAGTAATTATAAATTTATATTAATCTATTAAATTATTTATTTAAACAAAATTTTAGTGTAATGGTTATGCTATTGGTTTTATGAGTATTTCAAATGAAGTAAATATTGATATACTCAATGAAGTTTATTCATTATCAGCTTTTCATGGTTTACGTGCAAAACATCCAGATGATCAATGGAATCATCAAATGACTGAAGAAACTGAAAGTTATTTACCTAATTCTGATATTTATATACATAGTGATGTAACAACACATGATGATGGAAATAATCATATAAAAGCTAATCCTGTACTTGAAGCTATGCAACGAGCTGTCGGACATGGAGATTCTATTGAATCAACTACTAATATTACAGCATCAGTTGGTACAGATAAAAATAACAAACACACAAAAGTAAATCAAGGACAACTTGATCATGATAGTTTAACAGCATCGGATTATATAACAACACCACCAATTAAATCACTTGAAGATCTTGATAATTTACAGGGGTATGTGTAAATTATATATTTGAATTACTTTTTTTTTGAGATTTTAACGAGAAAAAAGAGTTTGAATAATATTGTTTTTTATTTATTTTTGTTTTTAATAGAGATGAAAATAGTAACAATGATGCTGTTTTGGAAATAGCTGATACATCTTCACATCGAGCTAAAATAACTAAAGCACAGGTAAAATATTGTTCAAATCAATAGCTATACTAATGTCAACGCGAAAACTCAATAGTGTTGAAAAAGACGAAAAGTTTTCAACTGATCAATCAATTTGAATTCTAACTCTCAGTACAACGTAGATTTTTATTGAGATCTGAAAAATTTCAAAAGAAAAATTCGTTTTGAGCTGAATGTTCCAAGGCATTCTACTTACAAATACGGCTGTCTGTGGGCAAAATTCCAGGCTAAAATGCTATAATTTACTTTGCTGGTATATATCAAGTCCGAGACTAAAATTTCAGTAACATGCTTATAACTGTGAATAAAAGGCTTAAGGAGACTCATCCTATTGAGATTTTTCATATCTCACTAGAGTCTACCTTATATACTGAGTTCGAATTAAAAAAGCGATTAATCAGTTGAAAACTTTTTCTCGTCAGATTTTAATAAAACAATTTTTGTTAAACATATCCTACAAATTGTTGATATCCATATCATTTTTGTTCGTTTTATAAACATGACAATTATGTAATTTCTAGTATGATCGAAAGCAAAATTAGTCGAAATTATGAAAATCTGATAATGCGTGATGTTTTAGTTTGAAAAGTTTATAAATCGTTTCAAGTTTATAATTCGAGAAAAAGAAAAATTAATATTATCTAAATTTATTTCATTTTCTTTTTATGAATTTATAGTTAGCAGCAGAAGATCCATCGAGATATATTAAACCAACATTAATCAGTCAAACACCGCAATTTTTTGGAAAAGAAAAAGCTTTTGCTATTCAATTATTTTGTATTAGTGAAGTATATGAAAAACGGTAATGATCTATATGAAATTTGTTTTTTTGAAATAAATATTTTCTCCTATATTTATACTTTAGTTCTTATGATTTTCTACAAAAAGCTTTTGATATGTTTCCTGATCGTGATTATTGTGTAA
Source organism: Rotaria sp. Silwood1 (assembly GCA_905250075.1). NCBI lineage: Eukaryota > Metazoa > Rotifera > Eurotatoria > Philodinida > Philodinidae > Rotaria > Rotaria sp. Silwood1. The sequence goes on along the minus strand of CAJNOP010000004.1, from coordinate 48,151 downwards.
TAACAATACCACAAATGGTACCAGAATTTCCACTTTTACAATCATTTATTGTATGTTTTATTTTTTGTTTCTATTTATAATTGTTTTTTTTCTTATGTAATTGATTTATAGCGTATTCCACCACGTGTTAATTTACCAAATATTCAAGAATTATATTTATTTCATCGTGCTGGATTATTACGTGATATTTCTGTTGAACGTGCTTCGGAGAAACATCTTGATGCAATTAAACGACTTACAGAACATTTTTCTGCACGTGAAAGAATTTTAAATGATTTTTTGGATGCTGTAAGAAGTCGAAAACGAAGTGTAAGTTCATTCAAAAAGATATTTTCTATCATATTTTTTATAATTAATAATCAGATTCTTAGAAAATTCTAAATATAAATCAAATTCATTTTCGAGTTTAAAATATATATAGAATATTATTCATTATTATAGTCTTTTATTTGTTGCTATTGTGATGAATAACATTGATACATCTGTCTAGTAATTTGAGATTAAATTACATATGATTAGAATGTGAGCTATTTGTTCATTAGAATGAACTATGCTAGATCAAGAATTCAAAATAAATTCATTGCAAAGAATCTATTAAATAATTGTATATATTCTAGGACACGGGTCTTTTTCTTGATGCTTATATCATCAATGTTGCTGATCGACCAAGTGCTATGATTATCTTTAGTAACGAAGAAGTTAGTTTTATTTTTCTTTATTATTTAATATTCATAAATAATTTGTCTCATTTTAGAATATTGATTATCTTCGTTCACAATATAATATTGAAGATTTTATTTATTTTAATTTACATAAACGTAATGATCATATTCATCTATATCATTTTGTTATTAATCCAATATTTGCTTATATGACAAAAATATTTATTAAGGAAGTTTTAAGAAAAATTAATAAAACATGTATTTATTATCCAATATTTCCACGATATGCAGATGATGAAGTATTATAATTTCTTCTTTTTTTTTTTTGATATGTAACTTCTTTTTATTATAATTATTTAGATGCTTAAACATCATTCACCAACATATGCTACTCATTATCTTCTACCAGTACGTCCACGTCGTTTAATTCAATATAATTTAGATCAACTTAAAATGAATGCACCAACTGATTGTGTACTTGGTAGATTACCAAGTTTAACCCATAGTCCATTTGCATTAACATTTACAGCTATTAAACTTATTATGGAAACAAAAGTAAATTTAAATAAGAAAGAAAAAATAATGATATATTTTATTTTATAGATAACAATTAATGCAAGAATTGTCATTGTTGGCGCATCAACAGTTGGTATGTTTTATGAAAATTTTCTTTTTAATATTTTATATCGAATAATTTTTAGGTTTGGCTGTACTCGAAGCTCTTGTTATGTGGTAAGTAATATACATATTTACGAAAGAAAACAGAATTTTAGGTTTTGCATTAAATCAATAAATCATATTTTCTTTATAGCCCTTATCTTCGTTTCAATAATCTTACATTAATATCACCACATGGCATGCCAGGTGAATTTCCACCATCACATGTTCGAAATTTATTTTTACCATCAAAGTAAATGAGCGAAAAAAAAGAAAGAAAGAAAATAATTGAAATAAAAATAAAATTTTATTATTATTTTTTTCAGTCTTGAATATGAAACAGAAGAATTAAATCGTCTTTCACTTCGTTCATATGTTAATATTGTTTGTGCGAAATTAATTAGTCTTAATCGACCAATGAAATTAGCTATACTTGATGATGAAACTATTGTACCTTATGATCATTTACTTTTATGTACAGGAAATCAGTTTCATATTATTGCACCTATGCAAGCTACTGTAATGAATCCATTAAGTAAAAAAGCTGTACCAACGAAATCAGATCGAATGTTATTTGGTATATTGAAATAAACAAACATTTTTTATAGAAATATATTTTCTTTATTATTAATATTTGTATAGAACCTGCACCACCAAATGTATTAACAATTAATGATGAATTTGATGCTGCAATGGTACTCAAATGGCTTCGAATGAATCATCATACTGAACGTAAAAAAAGACATGATTATTAATTAAACTCCTTCCCACAGAATAGCAGTCTACTGAACTTCAAATTTGTTTCGCAAATGAATTTTCGTTACAATTGACTTTTCTTTTATGTTATAGCTATGATTTGATTTGATAAATTGAAGTCCTTAGACTCTCTGAAAACTTTGATAGTTATCAACGAACTAAAAATTGACTGCTATACTTTTGCAGTTCCTTGTCATTATTAGGTAACCTGAACGATGAGATTATTACACTATTATTCTCATTTATAAGTTCATTCATCATCCATGAGGCTTAATATAGATACGTTAAATCGCGTTTTTTGCAATATTTTCATTTGAGAAACTATCAAGATTTCAGCTTCATTAGATGTGTCATTTTTCATTAAAAATTTGTGGATATTTCTGTCATCTTAAGAAAATTTTGTATTATTTCAGTTCTAAGCTATAGATTTTCCCATAATAGAATGGTATTAAAGCATATCTATTTTTTATGTATAGGTTCTGAACATCCGACTTTCTTTTATATCTATGCGTACACATTTTTTTTTTGTTCGTGAAAGAGATTCGTTTGCTACGTAATAGAAAACATGTAGAATAGTCGAAATGAAATACATCAGATAAGTTACAACTAAACAATGAAAAACAAAACGTTGAACTAATGTATTTGATAGTTGACATTGCTATTTTGTACTGCTTCTGACAAGCTGGACTTCTATTCTGTGGAATTGAGGAGGATTTAGAAAAATATAAAACAAAAAATTTTTATTTTAAAGATTCAATTTTAATTTATGGTGCAACACTTGAATCTTATTGTTGTGTTAATGCACTTCTTGCCAATGGAATTTCACCGAATTCTATAAAACTTATTTTTCCTCCTGATCATGCGGATGTAAGAAAATATTGTAAAATAATTTTAAAAATTATGATCTTTTTTTTTTGCATGTATTGAATAATTAAAAGGCTAATGTATTTAATGATCTAACTGTGTTAAAATCTGTTCACGAGCAATTAAAAAAATTAAATATTCAAATTTATGAAAATTATTTAATGGATGAATGGCGTCATGAAGGTGCTATTGATAGTAATCAACCAATTGATCATGTTATATTTCGAACAAAAGATAAAAAACATAGCAAAGATCTTAATTTAAAATGCACAGTAAATAAATATATGTATATATATATGGGCTAAATCATGCGTTAGTGATATGACATCGCAAACTTGGAGTATGCATATCTCGGAATTATCAGCTGGCTTAGGTGGGATTTTTGTATGTTGTACGAGTCTCTATTTACTCTAGATGCCATGAAAAAATCAGCACACTAGAGCTTTGTTCAGAGGAGTTATTAACGAAAAACTAGCGTTAGCGACGTGACACCAAAAAGGACATCAACTGTCACTTGATATACTTTGGGTTTTAAAAATTTCCAAGTGTTACACAATCGCCGAAAACTTAATACGCGATACTAGACACGATTCCTAAGACTACTAAATCCCGGTGTAAAATTATTTTGAGCATGTCTAGATTTTTCAAAAAATAAAATTTATTCAACGTTAGGGACATGACTGAGTGTGACTTCATTACCGTTCAAATGCTCTGGTAACGAACTGAAAAGTTCGAAATCAATTCCAAGGGGCTCATGTTAATGGTAGGGGTTCATAGAATAATACTAAAACAAACATTTTCGTTTCAGTTCTGTCTAAAGGCTCTGAAAGGTCGATTTTTTGGAAGGAATTTTTTGATGTCTGATCTCGCTGAAAATTTTACCATACATGCGGCTCATATCCTAGAGCCTATCCTGAAGTTTTCAAGTTTTTTCGTCATTCGGTTATCGAAATATTCGCTAATTACTTCTTAATTAATCAATTAATTAATAACCAGGTGAAAGAGCAGACAATTTTACATAAGCCTATGCAAAAACAATTCACTCAAAAAGTCTATACTGATAGAGAATTGCATTCAAATGCAATGGGTGAATGTCCCATTTTTGCTGATTTAGCCCATATATACTTTTTTTAATAGTTATTCTTTATATTTTTAATATAATTATAGACTTTATTCTGTTTTTATAATAAACAAGTTAATTATGATGCATTTATAGCTATAAATCAAAGTTCATTAGTATTTGATGGACGTCTTGTTATTGATGAAAATAATCATACAAATGATTCATTAATTTATGCTGGTGGATCTTTAACAAAATTTAAACGAGGTTATTATAGTGATGATCGTACTCAGGCTAGTTTTAATTCAAAAGAAGCTGGACATATGGTTCGATTCATTATTATTTAAAACTTTCTATTGTTCTTTTTGTTTCAAATGTTCTTCTTTACTGTATTTTTTTAGCTTGCTAATCAATTATTTCTAAAATATGATCCAATATATATTCCACCAAAAACACCATCTGGAAGAAATCCACTTATTCCAACATATAAAAAACCAAAACGACTTTATGCTGTTTTACCAGGTTTGTTTTTCATGTGATTTTTCAATTAAATCTTATAAAATAATTCATTCCTATGAAATAGCAATATTTATTAGATTAAATTTTCTTCTTAATTTTCATATAGCCCATTGAAATAAAGAGAAAAAAACAAATTCGAATTTTGTTAGTTCTCATCCCGGCCATAGTCTCAATATTTCTGTCTGAATCCTATTCTTTTTCGGATCTCAGTCTAGAGAAATCTATTCCAGAATCGATTTGTATAATATCTAAAAAAATTTATAATTTGATTTATTTCTTCGATGAATAGCATTTCTTCTTTGTCATCACTCCTCAATTAAATTTTAATTGATATGATGTATAAGATGAATTTACTTGAACCCATCAAATATTTGACAATAGTCTTTAGTTTCAGTTGGAAGAAACTTTTTTTTCCTCGTCATGTCAGGAACTTGATGTCACACATTTCTAATGATGTTTAATACAAATACAATAGAAATTTCATTTCGATAGACAATTTTCTATTGAATTTTAGGAAATCTTCATTACTTTCAAATTTGTGAATCTGGTCCGACTGTTAGATATGAAGACGCAAAAAATATTGAAAATTATGTAAATATTTAATACTGTTATTGAATTTTATGAAAATATATATAATTCTATTTATAAGGGTACTGATTTAATAACGAATCATGAAAATAATTATTTTCGTCTTCATCTTGATCAAACTGGAATTGTTCGTACTATTGTTTGTCTTCGTCATGATGTAAGATTACATTACTTTTATTATTTTAAAAATAAATTTATATAATATTAAATTTAGAAAATTGATGCTTATAATCTTTCTCAATTATATGGATTACATGAACGTTTAATTAATAATCTTCGGCAACGTTATAATGAAGGTCTTATAACTGATTTTTTTTCGTACGTATTAAAATCTTAGTTTATTTTTTCTACTTTATTTTTGTTTTTTAATATTTTTAAATTAGATATTTTCAAGAAAATTGGGCTGTTGCTTTGTATCATGATCGTTTTACTGATGTTCGAAATGAAGTTCGTGAAATATTAAAAAAAACATTAGTATGTGGTTTATAAAGAATTTTTTTCTTATTTTCAATTTTATTTCTTTTTTATTTATCTATTCTAAGATGGACAATGAAGAATCAATTTTTTCATCACTTGCTTCATCAATTGATCATGATTTAATAGTAAAAAAATAAAAAAATAAACAAACAAATCTTGATTTTTTTGTTTTTATAAATATTGAATTAATTACTTCATTTTTTTCTTTTTAGTTTAATGATGAACAAAAGAAAAATATACTGAAACGATTTCGTGCTGAAGGATATAAAAAAGAAATTGAAGAAACAATTTTAGGATATATTAATTATAATCAATATCATTTACCAATGTATGCAAAACCAACTTGAATCTCAATGCATGATCACTGACCTAATCTAATTGATTTGATTTTGTTTGCCTTTTGATTATCTTTTCTCTTTTTTTTTAATGAATGTAATATATCTAAAATAAAATATATATATTGCAAAAAAAAAAGTTTTTTTTTTTTTTTTTTTTTTTGTATAAAATATGCGTGCATATCAATCATGTAATTGAAGTGAATGAGAGGTTTCTCCAAGAAGAAATAATTCTTGTCAGGCATTAAAGAAGAAGAAAGAAAAAACAGAAACTAATACATGTTAATAAACTAATAAGAACAAAAAGAAAAAAGACCGGACAATAATATTCTTTCTATTTAAAAATCCATATGACTTCTATCGAAATATCAAGTTATTGAGTGGAAATTGTATGAAGAGATGAGAATGTTAATTATTAAAGTATTGATATTTTGGTTTTTGAATTGTTTTTAACTATTAACTGATTTATCTATATGAGAACGTGAACGAGAATCAGTGCGTACAACAATAGGCATTTGTTTTTTTAATACATATGTATAAACAATAGCAGCTACAATTGAACCAGTTATAGGACCAAACCAATAAACCCAATGATTTTCCCATGAATTTAAAGCAGTAGCGGGTCCAAATGATCGAGCTGGATTCATAGAAGCACCGGTGTAAGGCCCACCAAATAAACAACCAACTGTTATTGCTAAACCAACGGCTAAAGCTTTTGAACCTCCAATATCTTCACGTTTTTTATCACAAATAGCATGTACTGTATAACATAGAATAAATGTAATAATAAATTCAACTACAATGGCTTGTGAAACTGTAACACCTGGAGTTATTGTATTCAAACCTAAATTTCCTTGAACCTTAGAAGGTGCTAAAAATTTTAGTAGACAAGAACCACTAACAGCACCAAGTAATTGCATACCAATATAGCATAATGCTCGTAAAACATCAATTTCACAGGCAACTAAAAACGATATTGTTACAGCCGGATTGACATGTGCACCACTTATATGACCGAAACCAACAATAATTGTTGCAATAGTAAAACCAGCAACGAAAGCACCATGTAAATCAGGTACAGGTTTAGATGTAATAGGTAAACCCGTGGACGTACATATTAATGTAAGTAACATTGTTCCAATAAATTCACTTAGTAAAGATTGATAAAATGCCAATGTTCCTATTTGGGATATAAAGAATAAATTTTCAGAAAATAATGATTTGTTCAAATAACGTGGTGGACATCGACATATATATTGGCCAGATGAATTATGATATTGGCAACAATGTCTACCATTAACTGATGAAGAACGAGATTCTCTCTCATCATCAACATTAGTATCCGCATTATTCTTTGGAATACGATCTGGATAAACCATAGTTTCATGTATGAGTGGTAATACTACTTCCATTGGTGTCGTATGACAATCAATCGATGGAGATGGATGAAAACTCATTGTAAATAATTATCGAACAAAATATCTGAAGGAAAAAAATAACTAAGCAAAAATAAAAACGTGTATTTATTATTTGTATATCTATTGAATCAAAACCGATATAGATAAAAAAAAACTGTTATTTATATAGTAGAATAATATTTATTATGAAAAGCAAAAAAAATAAAAATAATCTACTTATATTTCCAAGTATTTATATGAATAAATCTATAACGAAAACTTTAAATAATTGCGTGATTAATAGTCATGATTGCACCATAAAACGACACAGCTATCTTTTCTTTTTTCGATGATTAATTATTTTCACATTATATAGAAATCATTTTATGAAAAAGATATTTACCTTATCATGTCTATTACTCATAAAATATCATACGTTTGCGCACATAATGATTTCAAACGACAAATATAGATATATGAACTAAATAATGACAAAAAAAAATATAGTATTAAATTTACGTTGATATTTTTTATTTCAAACAACATTCTTACCCATTTTATATTTGTTCTCAATGCCGGATGATTAACAAAAGAAGTGACAAAATGCAATGGTGCGACATCAGTCTCTTTTCCTCTGCTCGTAAAATACTGTTGAGTTAGAAACGCTCGAACAACATCGCAAAAGTAAATACTTGACTTGACTTGTGTATAGGCAATCTTATGCATTTTGTCAATCTTTCTTTCTCATAAAATTTTGTTTCTTGTTCAATGCAAAATTAAATTTGAATGGAAACTACCTTTCGTTTCTTTCTCTTTTGTCATTTTGACGAATAAAATATGAAATAAAATAAACTACTCTATTCATTAAAATGCTTTTTCGTCCTTCGTCAACATGACTATGCATCTAACTCATTATACATGAATTTATTTTTGTTTTTCTTCTATTTAGATTGTACTAATAGCATGCACAATAAACATATGTCTGTTCGAAACACTTTGACTACAAAAAAAATTCGAAATAATATATATGAGGTTGGCCAGTCTGATTGGATGTCTCAATGCTATTTTTAGTCAACCAGTCTGTATAGTATATCAGAAAAATCTGATTTTTTTGCTAGTTATAGTACTCATATAATACTGATGATCTGTCAAAAAGAAAGAGTTTATTTCTTGTTTAAAACAAAAATAATCAAGTATCTCCAAAAGTCTTTGGATATTTACTAACAGGTGGTTCCAAAGACACTTAATTATTGTGGCTTCAAACAAGAGATAAACCTCCTATCCTAGACTAGATCATCAGCATTATGCACGTACTATTACTATTAAAAAAATTAGATTTTTCTGATATATTATAGAAATTGAATGATAGAAAAAAGCATTCGGACATCCGGCCAGACTGGCCAACCCTATATAATTATATTATATTCATGTGTATATGTAGTCTTAGATCGTTTTGTGAAGCTCGAGCAACATGAACAACAGATATTATTAGAAATTTTTTTTCATTATATATCATTCAGTGTAGAATATTAAAATAAACATTGATTCATTGTAGGCTTGTGTCGATCACAAGAATTCAAGTGTTGAATTAAAATGAATCTTAGAATAGGATGAATAACATAAATTAAAAAAATTGCCTAGCGAATAAACAGTTTAAAGAAAATATAAAGAATAGAGTTTCGTTGATTATATGTGATAATTTTCGGGTGAGTCACTCAACTGATTTTCATCATCGAATTCTTTTAAACAATAAAGTGAAATTAGTAACCAAGCCATTGTATATAAGTTGTTATTGAATTTCAAAAGTTTTTAAGATATTTTTTTTTAAAATTCTCGAGGTGGTTGAAGCAATTATTATTTTTTACATTGTGCAATAATTAGAATTTACGTCACGGCAATCATGATAACCGATGCAACCTATCATTATGTAGACCGCGAAAAGCATAGTTCGATATAGTGTGACGAGTACTTACCATTAATGCATGCGTTTGCATTTTTGGATCGATTTAAAACAATATTCAAGAAGAAAAATTTCTCTGGCATTTTTCTCAAAACTGAACTTTACACTGATTATCAAACTTCGAACAACTTTGTTTCAAAAATAGTTCATTTTAAAGAGCTGCATTTTTTTGTTTATCAGAACATATGACGTTTCTTCGGATAAATGAAAGGATTTTTTAATTAAACTGTGACTCTGTGGAAAACATCTAATGGTTTTTTTTCAAGATTTTAGAGGTTTCAATGTCTCCAAAAGTTAAAAACAGCATATTTCAAGTATAGTAAAAACAAATATTTGTACGGACCGAGATTTCATTTCGTATCTTGATCTCTAGAAAATTCGTGAACTCCAATGTTTAAAAAGAAACGCAAAAGAAATTCCGTAAGTTTACCTTTATGTACTAAATATTTGTGGAAAATTTCAGTGAGATTCCATGTACTGTATTGAAAATCGATTTTGAAGGTAGGAGACATCTAATATCAAACTATTTGGTCATATATGAAGATAGTTCTTAGATAAATGAGAAATGAAATGTTATGTTCTTTATTTTTTATCATTTTGATATAGTTATTGTACAGGAACTCGTGAGCATATAACGATGTAATCATATCTCTCATATATGGTATGCTATATCTTTTTTTATCTATGACATTAATAAGTGTCAGATGAATGAGAATGAATCAAGAAAACGAAAACAAAAGTTAATTTTGAATTATTCACTTTTCTTTTTTTATTATCTTTGAATTGACCTCATTTATTACATTTCTCTTTTTTTTTGCTTTAATCTCTCTCATCCAACAACATCTTAAACAATAAAATCGACAAAGTCATTAACCAAATAAAAGATTGTTTCAATCGTCATCTTTTATTGCTTCTTTTTAATTATAAAATCAAGATTTCTAATATACAATTTCGAAACAACTGTGTCAACAGACAGATTAACCAATAACAAAATGTCCTATGATTTTTTTTTTTCGATTTATCCTTTTCAGCTCACGAGAAAAGTCACCAACTGATCAAGCGCTTTTGCATTAACGCTACATGCATTATATAGGTACAAATGTATTATGGATACTCTAAAAAAAAAGCTCGAGTCGCTAGCTTATTGTTTCAGAAATACTGCACTTTTGCGGTATGTTTTTAAATGAATACCATGGTTCCCTCAGGAACATCAGAAAAAATGATTTTCGCATTTCGACTTGAAACTTTACATAGAAACAGGCTTTACCGAGAATAGTTTTATGTGAAAGTTTCAGGTCTTTTGATTTGTTCCCATTCTGAAATGAGAACATCAAATCTTCTGATTTATCTAAATGAACTTATCACAGTTGTATCTAAGGACAGGAACAGTAAAAAAAGATCTGAAACTTTCACAAAATACTATGATCGGTAAGACATGTTCCTATGTAAAGTTTCAAGTCGAAATTCGAAAATCATTTTTACCGGTGTTCCTGAGGGAGTTTCTGAGGGGGACAACAGCATTCATTTAAAAACATATCGTAAAAGTGCAGTATCTCTGTAATATTAAGCTACCGGGTCGAACTTATTTCAAGGTATTCATAGTTAATTTGTACCTACATAATACACATAGTCTCAAAGCAAAAGCGCTTGATCAGTTGATGACCTTCACTCGTCAGATAAATGAATCGGTATAGTTTTTATCATTTCTTGATCGATCAGAAAAGAAAAAGAAAGATATGAAACAAGATAAACAAAAAATATTTTTAATTATTTGTCCTCACGTTTGTTATTTAAGTAATCCTTTCATCCGTATGAGAAAAAGCTTCGTGTAATGTTTTTTGAATAACATCATTGATAAGAAAAAGCAAAATAACAACAGCAATAACATTTTATTCGATCACAACGAATCACAATGATGCGATAAACTGAAAAATTTACAAAAACCGTAGAAATTAATTTCAAAATCAAGAACAAAAATTCAACGACACTAAGTTACATTCAGATAGATAGTAGTATCGACATCGATATATCGAACAGAGGTATGTTAAGGTTTCCGAAAAAAAAAGGAAACTTTCAAAATTACTAATACATGAGAAGACTATTTCAGTGATCACTGAAGTACAACGAAGAAATTCTAAGAAAACTGTATCATCAATTTCAGAAGTTAACGAGAAATCTCGTTATTTCCTACGAAATGTCAGTATTAAATGTTAGTTCTAAACGTTATTGAATTTTCTAAATACTAATCATAAATATATTTCATTGAAACTATGAATTACTTCTACTTCCAAGTCGTATCAATTTTCAAAAACTATCAAAAATCTTTTATTTTTGACGAGTGAATTCCATTAGAGCCTGTTGATCTGAGAATCATTACATTTGGTTTTTTTTGATTGTCTTTGAGACCATGATATGATGAACTGAGAAAGTATTGACTATGCCTGTTAGCATGATGATATATTAAGTCATTTCTACATCTCTAGTTGTGTTCATCTTTCGTTCACACTTCTTTATATCGTAGAGAGAGCGACCACACATAAACTAACAGTAATAAAGAAGAAACGATCAAACAATATAACGATGCAAAGTAGTCACAAGGTCCACCTGTGAACGCACGAATATAGTAAAGGAGATTCCGTACGTTAATAACCGTTACACCGGATCCGATTGATCCAACTTTTTCGGACGCGATCGAGTTGTACTTTGATATTCTCAATGAAATTCTCTGATCGAAATAGGATAGTCGTCTCGAAGGTACGAAATACTTTCTTTTCCGGTTGTTTGTATTCGGTGACTAGCGCACTCTACATATTTCTCAAACGACTACAGCTCAGCGTGTCCAAAATTTTCCAACTTAGACCCAGTTAACAAAAAGTTTTCAGAGTCGAACCCAGATTTAGTTAACATTAACAGAAAAATTTCAAACTTGGACACGATTCGCTCTGAAACCAAGACGATAACCTCTAGCAGCTATTGACTTATAAATTCATTGATCCATATCAAGATAAGAGAAACTTTTTTACTTTTCTTGCAATATCTTTTCGAAATTACTTTCTCATTTGTTAGTATTCGTGGTGGATAAAGGGTTTTTATCATAGAGGGCGCTTTGGCGGAGATGGAAGGACGACCATAATCATAAAACGTCTTTGGAAGTTCATTAGAGATAATATTAGCTCATATGTAAGCTTTTTCTGTTAGAAATAATTGAGAAAAACCTGTAAGAAGAGGATGATTGCTCGCAACATCCTTCTCTAAATTCGCTACTGATTAGAAATTTTGCTAATCTCTTCTCTTCAGAAATCTAAACATTGTCGAATCTCTGAATAAATCAAAGGTTTATTTCATTCATTGTCAAAACAATATCATTATTGACACTTTTTCATGTATGTTTAATATTGTTCAATTGTAAATAATTTGCATTATGTCACATAAAACATGGACGACATCTATAATTATTTTTTCTTATTTCTTCTTTAATGACTAATCAGATTACACCAGAAAGAAAATTATTATAGTATAGAGAAAAGAAAATACCCGAAACAACTAACTTTCATTTTATTAACGATTAACATTGCATATCTGACAATCTATTGTAATTAAAATATAATTATCATCGATTAAATATTTCTTTTTTTATTACAATATGAAATTATTTATTGATTCAGATATGTAAACGTTTATAAAAAAAGCAAATTAATTGTCATATCTTCATATGTCATTTTATATTTTCCTTTTTAGTTGAATAAGTATTATCAAAATGTCTTATAAATCATTATTCTATAATGATTGTTGTTTATTAATTAATGTTGATTTAAATTCACAACGAATTCGTCAGTTACTTGAACGTCGTTTCAAAAGTATTTCAAATAAAACAAGTTTTGATTTTAAATCATTACCTCCAGAACAACCATCAAATAATGCCAAAGTATCACGTTCATTCTTACGTTATCAACCAAAACTAAAGCCTATACATGATGATGAACAAAATATATCTACTGATTCATCATCATCAGAAGAAGAAGATAATGATGATGCATTATCAACTAATGATGATGATTATCTGAATAAACTTGCTGAATGGGAACCAGAAAATTTTCAACCTGTAATCGATGACGATGATGATGAAGATGAAAATGAAAATGAAAATATTATTCAATCAACTAGTAAAGAAAATAATAATGAAGATAATGAGATCAATCAAATGGACTATTCAACAGGTAAGATAATAATAATTGGAATAAATGCATTTGAATAAAAACAATCAAAAAGCCTATATCTTCGTTGTATGAAACGCACAGATATTTATAAAGTTTTTAGCAGTATTGATAAGAAATATTTCATTAAAGTCTATCAATTTTGGATATTTTCGATAAAAAAAAAGTATAATAATCATAATTTTTTCTTTTGCGCACTCACTATGAAAACAAATAGGGTAAAGCGATGAAGTTTTTCATGTTCTAAAAATATACATAGTGATCGTATTTATCAGTGTTGTTTTGTCTTGAACTTTGTACAGTTACTCAGGTGCAATATCACACCTTTAGTTTTTTTTGGACTACGCCTTATCTCATTATGTTTAACTGACGGTAATTACAATCTCACCTATATGACTCAACGTAGTTTCGGATCAAAGTTAATAGTAAATATGATCACTATGAGATAAAAAACTAATAAACAGAGACGCACAGAACTTCATGGCTGCTTTCTCTAAACTATTGAAAGTGAGATCTAAGATGGAAGCAGATTTACAATCTTATCCGATGATCGTCTATCTTACATAAACTGAACGTCTTCCTCTCCCAAAATAAAAAGCCATTGCCTTTTATTATGAAAATTTACATTGCTCCTTCAAAGGTAACCCTCTATTGCGGAATAGTTTTTGCTGGCATTGAAATGAATATTTTTAGCAGCCAAGTATCGGGAAATTAGCCTTTTTTACTCAGGCAAGCAGGTTTTCAAATAATCAAACCTAAAAAAAAACCACTGAATTTCTTTAAAAAAAAGTTTTTTGACAAAACCAATGGCTTTCTATTCGAACGGATGGAGAGTTTAAGGAAGAAAATTTTTTGTAAAAGCAAACATGATACTTATCAAGTTTCTGAAGACTGTGATAATGAACTGTTTCAAGAATGTCATCTAAAAGAGTACAAAATTTTGAATCACATGAAAGCCGCCTGCTGTATTGCCTACGACATTTCATTAAAAAAGTTATAAGCATTACAAAAAAAAAATATGCGTTTTTTTTAAACCAATTTTTTTGCAATGCTATGACAAATTTTGCATTTTTTTAAAAATTTTATTATGATGGATACCTCTTTTTAATGGAATGCCATAGAAGATGTCATGACCTCTTATATGATTCATGATTTTATGCTCTGTAAGATATTATTCTTAAAAATAAAATCTCAACATCTTCTGTGATCTGAAAATCATCGTATTTGATAGTTAAAAATTTTTTTGAAATTTCAGTATTGAATGCACTTTATTAGAAACATGCGTTGGCTATTTAAATCATTCTTTGTATTTAAATTAAATGTTTGGTATCGTAGAGAAAACATTCAAAATATGTCGGTCTTATATTTGTAACCAGTACTATAGTACTAATAGTGAAATGAAAATAATAAGTTTGAACAAAAATTCTAAAATACATATAGCTAGTCTATGTTAAGCAAACATTATAACTATGAAACTTTGTATAATAGATACATCCATCAATTTTGTAATAGTTATTATTTAAAATTTGATTCTGTACCGATGAATATTCTATGAACTTAGTTATGCTAAGATAGTCTCTCTGTTTTTTTTGAACTGAAATTTTTGTTTTTTTTGTCTTAAGAAAAAAATGTTTCAATAAAAGACGTTTATTTCTGGAATTTACACACATATCGAATTAAAACATCGAAGTTATTTGATTACTCTAAACAAATCTCAGTTTAATAAGAGTAAATACAAAATATCAATTATTCTGAATATGATTTTTTCATAGATTAATGTTCAGTTGAATCAATATTAAGCAAACATATTTTAAAAAATGTCATTATTTTTCAAGACTTCATTTCGAATCTTATTTCAAACAGAAAATTTTAGAGAAAGGAGAATGTCAATAACTGCTTAAATTAATTTCCTCGAGCAATCCGAAATTTTCAAAAGTGAATCATAGTAGAATTATGTAATTGTTAAAATCTTTGAAAATCACGTAAGTTCACTTGATTTGTGATGTTAATTCATAATATTGTATTAGTTTGCATCCATATCGTAATTTTCTTATCGAAATCTACCGATTGCCAGCAAAAACAAAAGGCTAAACATCTTATTCTGAGAACAGTATCGTTAACATTTTTTTTGTCTGACGACTGTTTTTATATCTTCCAAAACTTTCTCGCTTGTACTAAAAATATATTAAATTATGGCTGAACTCGTCAGAAATTTGAATGACCTTTTTACAAATACACTATGTTATTAATAGTTCAATGATCATTTGTCTCATCAGTTCAATATTAATTCTTCTAAACGAGAAAGGTGTCAGGAATATCTTCGAAATTGCTTGTCAAAAACACTCATCAATATGAACAACACTCTAGTTCTATTCTTATCTCAGCCTGCAGAACTTTGCTAAATAAAAAATGCTGATTATCATCAACATTCTAGTTCAATGTATATGTTACGAATATTTGTTTTTTTTTCAATTAACTCATACACAGTATGAATAAGTGTTATATGACTAATTCTACTACGATTCACTTTCGGACACATTTTATTTAATAGTTTGAAATAGAAGAAATCGAATTTATCGAGTATATCAATTTTAATCATCATTAAGTTCTTTCATTTATCTTGCTATTCGATTAATTAAAATTCTTAAATTTGAATTTATTTTTGTCTAGTTGAAGATTCTTCTACAACTCATGCTGAAGATCTACTTGTTACATTTATTCATCGTCCTCTTAAAACTGAACCAATAAGTTTTGATAATAATATATTTCATTATCCACCACAATTAGATGGTCAAATTGATTTTTCATCAACAAAATCTTCAACTGAATCAAATCAAACTACAAGTGGTAAAAACTTAGATGATATCATAGCTAAAGTAAAAGCAAAAACTCGTATACCAAATTGTGCTATTCAAATACATAAAGTTCCACCACCAATAAATAAATGTCGTTCATATGAGGATGTTAAAAAGAAACCAATAAGTCCAACTATAAAAACAAAATCTTTACAATTAGTTCCAAAATCTAATCGAACAAAAGAACAAACTAAAACAATTATACCACCATTATTAACAATGGTATTAAAAAATAATGAAGATACAATACGTCCACTTGAAACACGAATATCATCAATACAAACAAATATTCAAGTTAGCTCATAGACATATATTACTTAATTAAACAAAAAAGCTTGGTTTTGTTTTTTTTTGGCTTTCAGAAACCTTCTCGAAGATCATCAAATAATAATTTACAATCAACAATATCAAAAAAACAAAATCAAAAAAGAAATTTATCAAATGAAGAACATAGATTTTCTCGTAAATTGTTTGTTTATTTTTGTTTTCATTTAATTGAAATTCAATTTTTTTTTTTAGAACACCGAATAAAATCTTCTTCAATTAATAATAAACAAAAGTATATTCTACAAACACAAACATCGAAAGAAAAATCTGCCTTCGTTCATATGACATTAGCTGAACAAAAATTAAATTCTTTTCAAAATCATCAACAATTAAAAACTTCAACATCAAAAACTTTAAATTCTAATTCTATTACATCAACAACAACAACGAAATCAAAAGAATATATGAAAATTCCATCCAAACCATTACGAGTAAAATTTAAAAAAAAGACCTATCAATTGAAATAATCATATAAGATGTTTAATATTTAGCCAATCGATTCACCTATTCGAAATTCAGAATCAACAACTGCAGTTTTAAATGATCATAATCAACAAATAAAGAAAAAACCAAAGAAAATAAAACGTTTAGATACAAAAAAAACAAATTTATCATTAAATAATAAATTACAAACAAAAATTATTAAACAAAAATCAAAAGAACACAAAGGTAACTTTTAATTTTGTGTTTTTTTTTAAATTAATTCTTTTTTCTCTCATATTATATTTGTTAGTTCTTCAAAAATCAAAATTAAATAGTCATGAATCAGAACCATCAATTCATACAACAAATTCTATTGATACTGTTAATAAACGACCAGAAAATTTCTTTCATAATTGTATTGTAATTGATGATGATGAATTAGAAGAATATAATAACAATCATGCTGATGATGATGATGATGATATACAAGAAATTGAACAACAACAGTAAGTATCTGATATTAAAATTTGTTATATAATAAATGAGTGATGACTATTTCTCAATCGTTAAATATTTATAGTTACTTGACGTCTTCTTTTCTATCTGTTCTTCTTTAATTTTATCTTTTCTCAATATATCAGCTCATCTTCATTTCTTTCTTATTTAAGAATATTTTTCATATACATCTTCTAACAAAAGAGAAGATCATTTTAGATTTTCCTATATTTTTTTTTCGTGTTTTATAAATTCTCTGTTTTAGTCGATAAACTATTCAAAATGCACATCTCATCTAAATGTCATTGCAATGAACCGTTTTAACATATATTATTTTCTTTTCATCGAAAACACATCAGTTCTACAATATAAAACATATGTTAAAACGTTTCATTGCACAAATTAACTAAGTCATTTTTGTATCAAAAGAAATATATCTTTCAAAAATCTCGTTGGGAATCTTAGCACTTTCTGCAACCAGTCCAAAGTCTAGTATTTGACTACAGAATTATTTAGTAAAAGAGTACTTTTAAAAACTAAGTTTTCATTGTGTACTATTTTACTAGAACATTTTACAACATGATAAATCGTGTTTGAAAGGATTCATGCTCATGAATTTTTTTTTCCTTGATTTGTGACCATTTTAGTAAATTTTTCAAAAAACTCTCACTCTTCCTTTAGATTACTTTTAAACTTAAACGTTGAGCAAATACGATTCTCAACAAAACTAGTTCATTGTATCTTTTTAAACTATAGTGAAAAGTCTTGATACAAAATATTTATGATTTATTTTTCAAGCAATCAATAAGTGCCAAAATTAATTAGTTACAATCGGAATTTGCTTCTGAAATAAGATAATTTTATAACGTTCAAAATAGTAGTTGCACAGAATGCTATTTTTGGTCAATTTTGTATTTCAATTGAAATATATCAGATGCAAAATATCAAGTAGTTTTTTCATAATTTTAAAGATCGTTGCTTTTTACTAATGTCAATATCCATAGAAACGAAGACTATTGTAAAAACGCTCAGATAAGATTTCACTTCTTGTAATATCTCATATTTGTATAGAATTTGATAATGTTGAGTTGAAGCTATTTCAAAACACAAACTAAAGATTGTGCCAAAACCACTATGATAGTTTGTACAGGCATAGTGTTGGACTTTTTCAAAATATTTACTGATAACGGTTCAATCTCATCCGAGAAGGAAAATTTAAACATGTAGTCAATAATAGCAAAAAATTTTGATTCTGACTAACTGCTACTGCTTTTTAACCAATTGTGTTTTTTTAGTAGTAGGACAATGAGCGAATATTATGTAACAAGACTTTTACGCTATAGGAAATAATAAAAAGTCGCATCTGTAATTCCTAGTTAATACGAAGTTTGCATAGTGAATAATAGTTGTAAAAAATTTAAGATCAAAAAGAGAAATAAATAGATGTAAAACAAAAGATACTAATAGTGAAGTAATCTTTAATATATGAAAATGTATTTGAGTTTCATATTACAATTTCAAAAAGAGTTTTTCTTTTAAATTCAATTATATTTCTTTTGAAAATTTCGTATCAATAAGATCATACTAATATTTAGATATTCAATTTCATATGATATTCGTACTCGTGAAAAACTTCTTGATCATGCTGTTCATTCATCATTAATGCATACGAAATGGTTATTTAATCTTGAATATCTTCTTCTTGAACATATACTTATTTGTCATGAAAAACATATTCATCCATTAAATAAAACATATGAAAATTCTTCTATAATTAAATATGAATATCCAATAAATTCATCATCTTATAATATTGATCCATCATTTATTTCTATTATAATGATAAATTTTATAAAAATGTTTATTTTACGAAATTCAATTAATGATCAACAAGAATTTTCATTTATACAATTTGGTATAACATCACATATACGTTATTTATTAATTGAATTACCAACATATAATCATAATGATGAAAAAGATTTAAATGATAATTGTTCGAAATGTCATCAATATTCATTAATAATAAATATATTATTTGATTTATTATTTGATTTAATTGAATATGATTTATGTGAAATAATATCAAAAATAAAATATCGTTCATCATTAATTGAAGATGATTATTTTACAAGATTTTTACAATCAAATATAACAAAAACAAATTCATATTATCGTATTAAATTAATTATTTATTTTATTGAATTAATTGGTATACATATGAATAAATGTCAAAATAAAAAACGATTTCAATTTAATCAAAATGAAGATAAATTATTTCAATCTATTGAAAATTTTATTCGACATATTATATCTCAAAATAGCAAGTAAGAAAAATTATTTGACAAG
This sequence comes from Rotaria sp. Silwood1, assembly GCA_905250075.1. Taxonomy (NCBI): domain Eukaryota; kingdom Metazoa; phylum Rotifera; class Eurotatoria; order Philodinida; family Philodinidae; genus Rotaria; species Rotaria sp. Silwood1. Next base: position 28,213 of record CAJNOP010000004.1, on the reverse strand, counting down.
AAAAAAAACACATATTAATTATTATTTAGTTCAACCGATGAAAAAATTTCAATATGTTTTAATGTTATGGAATTATGTCTTTTATTTGTTAATGAAAAAGAAATTCGAATAAAACAGGTATAGTTATTGAGTAATCGGTGATTGAAATGTATTTAGACAAAATGTTTGTTCATTTTCTATTCTGAAATCTCTAGAAAAATAGACATTAAAAATTCGATGGATTAGTCAAACTGTAATCCTTTTTGAATTTTGAATAGAACACTATGTCATATCTATAGGCAAAAAAACTCCATTGAAATCAGAATAGAACAGTTGTAGAGATTTTCTCGTATATTTCAATGTTACATTCTGTAGAGAAGTATCTGCTCTACAAAACGACTGACGAGGGAGCATTCTCAACTGTGACATCGCTTTTAAGTCGAACGTATGCGCATTATGTAGACCCTAGCGATCTATGAATTCTCTGAAAAAAGGACGTGCCGCTAGCTTATTACTGCTGAGATATTGCATTTTTACTGTATGTTTAAAAAAAATAGCCGTGTTCTCCCTCAGGAACACTGAGAAAACTGAATTTCGAATTTCGATTTGAAACTTTGCACAAATATAGGTCTCAATGAGAATACTTTATTGTGAAAGTTTCAGCTCTTTTCGTTGTTTCTATCCTAATTTACAGCTATGGTAAAATTGCTCATATACACGAGCAGATCCGATGTTCTTATTTCAGACTAGGAACAACCAAAAGATCGGAAACCTTCACAATAAACTATTCTCATTGAGGCCTGCATACAGACAAAGTTTCAGATGGAAACTCAAAACTCACTTTTCCTAGTGTTCCCGAGGGGGACCACGACTTTTTCTTAAACATACAGCAAAAACGCTATATCTCAGCAGTAAGAAGCTAACGGCACAAACTTTTTTCAGAGGATTCATAGATCATTAGGGCCTACACGATGCCCATACGTTTGACTCAAAAGCGATGTGACAGTTGGGAATGTTTCCTTGTGAGTTAAATAATTTTGAGCATGTTCAAAAAAAAATGGTTTATTCAATAAATAAAACCCTGTGGACTCATCATGAAAAATAACTTTTCAAGTCTTTCAAAAAGTTTCCTATTTGTCTTGAACAAAAAATAGATGCAACATTTCTAAGACTATGTTTAAATTCAATTCGCAGTGTACAGTTTTTGGTTTGTCTGAAATTTTTTTGAAGCAAGTCAAAGTAAACAAAACATCTTCACTAAAAACGTTAACCTACAAAATTGCGTCCGAGAAAAATTTTGTTTGAACTTTTTCAAAAATTGTTTCCCTAATCTTGAGATAAAATTTCTAAGCACAAACTCAAAACTCTTGACTTGTCAGAAATATATTTTAGTAAGTCAAAAATGAACAAACATTTTTTTCTAAAAAAAACTTTTTCGATCATCTGGTATTTATTGAATACAATAAATACAAAAATACTAAAGATTTTTATTCATGTATTTTAGATGGCATTCTTTTTATCAGAATTATGTCAAGAAAATTCAAATTATTTAAATGTATTTCTATTTGATAATAATTTACTTTCTGATATTCGTTTATTATTAATAAATGAATTAATTTTGAAAAAATTTAATTTGAAATTCATTTCAATTAATTATATTAATGAATTTTTTCGACAAATTCAAGTAAAATAATTGTTTTATATTAATTTTTTGAACATATATATATATATATTTTTTATTTTTTCTTTTAGAATATTTTGAGTTCATCAGAAGTAAGTAGAACAAAGATTCAAGTAAATTTCTCTTCAAAATAGAAGATCTCCGAGTCTATAATTATATCCGAATATTAATTTGAAGATTGCGGGCTTTGTATTGTGTATCATTTATTTCCAAGATTTTAATTTAAAAGGTTTTGAAAAGCATAGAAATGATGTTGACCTCAGTGCTTTTTAGACTTTTAAGTTCAAAATCCTGAAAACGAGACATTTAGTTCGAAAAGATATTTGAACATATATGTGTAGTCATTCATGTTTTTTGATTTATGAAGTTATTCTTAAGATACTTTATTTTAGTTCTCGTCAATTATAAACAGTTTCAATATTTATTTATCTGAATGATAAACGTCTCGATGAAATAGATGATACTTCTCAAATAAATAAAGCATAAGACAGTTGAAAAGTCTAAGTTCAGTAACAAGCACAGTATTTTGCATCTATCATGTGAATGGTGTAGTAACTTCGAATTGAATAATTCGTGAGAAAAAGCCAATAAGAAACAATAGTTAATAAAAATTATGTTGCTTTATGATAAATCTATCATAGAAATAATTTAATGATCTTCTATAGTATTTTCTTTACAAAAAATTCTTCGCTAAGGTCATAGAGCATAACCCATTATACATGAAAATATCTTTTTTCACTAGGGCATTTATTCAGTAAAATCTCATTGTTGATTGTTTGAAACTAGTACTTCATCTATACATTTTATTCTTGAAATTCGAAGACGTTCTCTTCATACACAAATGCCCATTCTTAACTAGAAGAAAATATATCTCAAAGTTTAAACGTTGCAGTCTATTCTATGAGGTAAATCTTTTAACACCTGAGAATGCATTTCTTTTTGCAAAAAAAAAAAATAACATCCGCTTATGTGTGACAGAGAAAAGAAGAGTCTCATTTTGTACAATTCTAATGCTAGGTTAGTTTTACGAGTAGGATTGCTCGAACTTATGATAACAGTCTAGATTGTAGAAAAATAATGTGAGAAACATGTGTTAGTAGCAAATTAAAAACTTTCATCGTGTATTTTTATGATGTAAATCAAGAAAATTTACATTTTTTTATAATTCTGTCGAGGTCAGTAACAGGACTGATACTTTTTCTTTTATTGAGTGCGATATGTTACATGATCGTGTAAAATATGTGTTGAATGTCATATTGTCGTGGCTCTTGTCTTCTTTATCAGTTGGAGCAAGACGATCTCGATCCTGGGATCAAAAATGACTGGTTCTGTTCATATCTAATGTAATTATGCTGTGAAGGATAAGAGTTTGATATGAAATACGCAGCATTATTAGTTTTGATATATGAATACATTCGTTTTGTCAAATCTTATCTTTTGTTAGTTTATAAAATAACAGCCAAGTACGTCTACTAAAGTGTTATCTTGAGAGTTTTTTTTTTCTTACTATATCAGGTAATTACACATTAAATTAAACCTTACTTTTTCATAAAAATATGATTAATATGAAGTTTTTTAATTGATTATTATTTTATTGTAGCCGATTAATGATTTTGTATTATTACTTCTAAGAAGTTTGTTTACAACTTATGCTGATTTGATAACTGGTATGCAGATATTTAGATAAAGTTCGATGATTAAAAAAAAAAGAAAAATTTCTTTTTATTTTTGTAGAAATTAAAGTATTTCCTTTTATGTATACGAGCTTTGCTCAACAAATAACAACGGTATTACGAAATCAACTTGAATTAGTATTTGTAAAATTAATAGAAGTTTCTTCTCCTAATCCAACATATTTTGAACAAATCAAACGAACAATAATATTCTATCGGCTTCTAAAATGTAGATGGAATAGATTGTAAATCTTTTTTTTTCTGTTTCTTTTTTTTTTGTATAGTCTTTTTTTTTTCTCTTTTCTCATTTATATTATTGAGCATAGTCAGATGTACATGTGTTATTATCATGACTTAATTCTTCCGGTGTTTTCTTGTTGTAAATTCTGTTTTGGTTTATTCATTGTAAAAAATCACTAGATTTTCCTCTCTTCAAAGAACAAAAAAATGAACATAATGAAAATGTTTCTGTGTGAGTATTTGATTAAAATATCATCGGAATCAATTTGAGAATTAAGTTAATATATGTATCCAAAAACAACGATGAAAAAAAAGCATTTTTCCTATTTCTATTCATTAGATTTATAATAATAAACTATGGATGATAATAATAATAATAATAATAATGAACGATTTGAATCATCTGTTTCAACATTGATCAATGATGAACAATTAGAAGGTAAAAACCACAAAGAAATGTTTTGAATTAAACAATATTTAAAAATAAAAGATTTTCTCATTTAAAGAGTGAGTTACAAGGATAATGAATTTTTTTATTGTGACTGAGAGAGATTTTGATTGTTAAAATACAGGAATGTCAAATAATCTTTTTGTTACGTTTATAATCCCTAATATGATTTGATTAAAAAAAAAGCATAACTTTCGATCGAATTTGAAGAAATAATCTATCAAAATGAGTGATTTACTCAGGAGGAATATTCTTCGATTTATTAATTACATTTGAATCAGCACTATGTCAGTTATGTAGACTCTCGTGAACTATTAATACTCTGAAAAGAGTGTAATTCCTAAGCTAATAACTAAGAAGATATTAAATTTTTGAGTCAATACCATGATCTCACTCAAAAACTTTCGTATGTCGATTGTAATATTGTATAGAGACAAGACTTAATAAGAATTGTTTATTATGAAAGTTTTCAGATTTTTTCGTTGTTCTTATCTCAACATAAAACTATGGTAAAAGTATCTTTCACGTCACTCACATACACTAATAAATTCGATATTCTTATGTCAAGATAGAATTAAATCAAAAGTTTTGAAACTTTCACAATAAACTATTCTCTGTGCAAAAATTTCAAGTCGAAATTTGTTAATCAATTTTTGCTGTTATTTCTGGAGAAAAACATCGCATTGACTTAGAAACTACTGTAAATTCTAAACTCTTTTCAGAATTATTCATAGTTCATTCAAATTAATACATCAGTTGAAGAATTTTGTTCGCTCGTTGTTCAAATAATCGTATTGCCATTGAGAACTTATTTTATGTAGATAGTTTTCATTCATAAATTGATTAAGTTTTTTTCTTTTTCTTAGATAACATCGCTAATGATGTTTCTCAATTAATGAATGATCTCTTAACAGAAATCGAAAGTGAAATATCTTCTAGTGATTCATCAACATTTACAAGTTTTGTTGTTGAAGATATTGTAAAAAAAATTCGTTTAACAGCATTAACACAACGACAATCATCAAGTACAGATGATATATCATCACCTTCACTTTCAAGTTCTATTGTTGATGTACCATCAGTTCAATCAAGTCGTTCAATATCTCCATCACAAACAATATATGATTCAAATCAAATATTATTACCTATTGATAAACATATTCTTGATGATATTGAATTATATTCACGTGAACTTGCACAAGAATTTGTTACAACTGTTGAACAATTAACATTATCTTTACATAATATGTCAGCAACAAGTGTTTGTTGTTTACAAACATATCGTGATGCTGTTGGAGAAAAATTAAATGAAACTATTGAAACAAATATAAAAACTATTTATTCATTTATGGCACAAGCAGAACAATTAAGTGCACAATTGGCGCCAATTTATGAATTACAAAAGAAGATCACATATATAAAACAATTACTTGATATTTTATCACAATCTATTTAACTATTTTACTTTCTCTTTTGTTCTATGATTTATTTTCTTTTTTTGTTTTATTTAAATATAAATATATGTCCGCATGTAGATTTATTTATATATATTTTTTCTTGAAGATCAGTCTATTTTAATATGAATAATAAATCAAAATTTAAAACATTAGTTATTATTGATCTTGAAACAACTGGTTTAATATATGATGAACCTAAAATTACTGAATTAGCCATGGTCGCTGTTAATATGTAAGTATCAATGTAGAATGAACGAAAAAAACGACTTGATAATAAGAACACTGAATATTTTCAGTTTGCTTGATGAATACTGTTTTAAACTAACACTTTTGTCAGAAATCGTTTGAATTTAAAAAAAAAAGTTATGATAGCTCTTCTCATTATGAGTTCTATGACCCAAGGACCGACATTTCTAATGTAGTATAAGTTCTTTATTGGCTACCTTGTAAACTTGTTTTTCTTTGAATGTTTTTTTCCTTTCACTTCTAGTACAACATTGGAAGAAATGAAAGTTGATGAAGAATTACCTCGAGTATTAGTAAGTGAGAATATATAATCATTTAATTTTATATGCAATTGTTTTTTTTTTTGTTTTTTTATTCTAATTAGAATAAATTTGTTAAATTGTTTGATCCAGTAAAATTATTACGTGCTTCAGTAGCTGAATTAACTGGTAAGAATAAAGATTTATCATTCAACAGTGAGAGTTTTATTTGTCTTTTTCTAGGTTTAAATAATCGTATGTTAGTAGATTATGCACCATTTAATCGTGAAACAGTTATTGCTATGGAAACATTTTTAAGTGATTTTCAAAAACCAATGTGTTTTGTTGGTATGTGTATATATTAAATGAATATTTAAATTTATATTGAGTTTAAAATATTGCAAAGTTCAATTTTTTAGAATTTCTGTCTCCTAGTAATTTTAAACATGTTAGTATAATAGTCTATTAGTAAATAATATAGTTAATGACGATTTAGTTTTTATAGTCAAAAATTAAATAATTCAGCTAAAGAAACTTTTTTTTCTATGTGTCATCAAATATCTGTTAATTATATGCTTTTTTTACGGTATATTATGTATCATCTTTTAAAAACATTAACCATATATCTTCATAAGTAGATATAATTTTTTAATGCATACACTCTATTATTTCCTATTAGTTAAGTTTAATTTCAATATTAGATATATATATATGTCAGATATATATTTATAGAAAAATAAAATTATTTTCTTATTTTTAGCTCATAATGGTAATTTATTTGATTTTCCTATTCTATTCAGTGAAATTAAATCTGCATTATCCAGTCCTTCATTTTATGCTAATATTACTACTAATAATAATCATAATAATAATCATAATGAATGCATTTTGGAAACGAATACAACTATTTCAAATGATAATGTATCTTTAGCTTGTCTGACAACAAAAGATTCATGTATACAAACAATAACAACACGTGATGATTATAATCAAACTTCATTATTATCTATAGAATGTGCTGATTCACTTGTTTTCTTTCGACAAATACATCGATTACTTAATGACAAGGATTTAGTTCAATATCTAAATGAAAATATTCCATTAGAACCTTTTTCAGTCATATCGAATCAAAATGAATGTCAGAATAATGTATCAGTTGATTCAAATGAATTAGCATCATCATCATCATCATCAGCTACAGCAACTAATCATAATTCATCATCTCGTCTTGGATATGTTGAAATACCTATTAAATATATACCTTCACAAGATCCAACACGACAACAACAACAACAACTATCAATGAAACTTATTAAAATTTATGAAAGAGAATTTAATCAAAAAGCATCACAATTAAAATCTCATCGTGCTGAAGATGATTGTTTAATGCTTTTAGCTCTTTTAAAACGTTATTTACCCGATTGGCTTGAATGGATCGAATTAAATCATCAATCATTAAGTAATTTTTCTTCTTTACCATTTACATCAACAAAACAAACTTTACCAAAATCTACTGAAAATACAAAACGACCATTAAAATTTTAATTCAAACACTATTGTAAAAATTTTCTTGTGCTATAATAATGGGTTTTTTTTCTTTCGTTTTGTTTCTTCTTTTCCTTTTTTTAACAGTTTCTCTGCAGGTCATTCAATCTCAATAATAGAAAGCAACTAGATTAATTGAATTTTTGCATTGCTTAATGTAAAAAAAAAGAAAAAACGTATTTTTCGGAGAAAAGCAATAGCTTTGTTGACTTCGAGAAGAAAATGACTTACAACTTTCTTTTTCTTTTTTTGCAAGGGTTTTTTCCATTTCTTTATGTGTACACAATTACGCTACTCACAAGCATGGCAAGATTTCTTCTCTCTTAAATTCGCATAGTCTGACGTGTTTTATTTAAATGTGTGTTTTTGGTGTACGGAAAGATATGACGCTGCAAAAATCTGCATTCTTTTACATTACTTTTCTTCTTTTTTTTTGCTACTTAACGTTTGTTATTTTTCTTTTTGTCTAACCATTCATCTTCTGAGTAACAGTTATTACCCATATATCTTTCAATTTCAGTTATTTACTACTTATATTCTAAAGCAACACTGCACATATTAGTAAAGTATTTTTTTGATAATAATGAATGTATCAATGGAAAATAATATTTTATTAAAAACTGATTCATATAAAGTATCACATTATAAACAATATCCAAAAGGTACAACATGTGTTTATGCTTATTTGGAAAGTCGTGGTGGTAACTATCCAGAGCAAGTCTTTTTTGGATTACAATATATATTAAAAAAACATTTACTTGGTAAAGTTGTAACTAGAGAATATCTTGAACAAGCTATTCAATTTTGGCAAGAACATTTCGGTTATGAACTTGTTGATCGAGAAATGTGGGAACATATTATTGAAAAGCATGATGGACATTTACCAATACGTATTAAAGCTGTACCAGAAGGGACAGTTATACCAACGAGAAATGTTTTAATGACTGTTGAAAATACAGATCCAAAATGTGCATCATTAACAACATTTTTAGAAACAATTTTATTACAAATTTGGTATCCAATTACGGTTGCTACAAATTCAAGAGAAATTAAAAAAATTTTAGTATATATATATATATATATATCGCATTGATTCAAAAGAAATCTAAGAAAGATTGTTTTAATTTTATTTAGTTACGAGCATTAAAACGAACGGGTGATCCAAAATTAATTAAAACACAATTGCATGATTTTGGATTTCGTGGTGTATCATCATATGAAACATCAGCAAGTAATATTATAATTATATAAAAATGTTTTGTTTTATTTACTAGATTGGTTTTTCTTTTGAAATATTTAGTTGGTGCATGTGCACATTTAACATCATTCTATGGCACGGATACTATATCAGGTTGTATTTTAGCTCGTCAATATTATTCAGCTAAAGCAATGGCTGCTAATTCTATTCCGGCATCAGAACATTCAACAATGGTTAGTTGGACACGTGAAAGAGAAGCTGAAGCCTATGAAAATATGTTAGGTTTGTGTGAATAAAAAAAAAATAAAATATATTTCGAATATCAAATTTATTTTTTCTTTCTTGTTTTTTTGAAAATAGATATGTATCCAAAACATATTATTGCATGTGTATCTGATTCGTATGATATTTATAATGCATGTGAACACATTTGGGGTGAACAATTGCGTGATAAAATTTTAGCACGTGATGGAACATTAGTTATACGATCTGATTCTGGTATGCATTGTGAAAAAAATAAGTTTTTTTCCCATGAAATTCTCTTAAAAATTGGTTCCATTGAAATTTACTTCTATTATGAATTTGAAATTAAGTTCTTTGAAATTTTAATTAAGTTTATGATCACGTAGAAAAATACAATTTTATTTTAAAGGTTGCCAAAGAAAAATTATTCATACAAACTTGTTTATTTGCTTAGTATTAAATAGAAGTAAACATAAAGAAATTTAATAATAGCTTCTTCTAGAAACATGGAATGTTGATGTGAATATGAAACAGTGAGTCACCGATACAATATTCACTAAGAAGTTCACTGAAGCACTGACTACTCTGGTAGTCGGATTCACTGCAACATTCATACACCAATTATAGCAAATTATACCCTTTCCTTAGTGATGTGTTTCAAAATTTCAGTGAACACTGGTAACAGTGTGTCGCTCTGCACTAATTAAAATGACGAGAAAACCTCTTCAGCTGCCTCCTTCCGATTTCAATCTTTTTTTGCGTATAGCAGTTCATAGAGTTTTAATAAAAAGTCTTAAAGGAATTCAGTTCCTATTGATGTTTGACTAAGTTATTGGACTTTTACTATATCTAGGTTGTAGAAGCCTCACATCTTTGGAAAACCTATCTTTTCGAAGTTCGATCTAGAACTATGTGCATATGAAGAACTTGAAAAGAGTAGTTCTCATGAAAAAATTCAGAAGTATTGAACAAAGTTTCTTCAAAATATGAGACTTTTAAGATATAGAGCCTTGTCAACAAATAGTGTATACAAAATACATTTCTTTCACAACTTCATATCGTTGAAGAGATTTTGTCAAAACTTGTGAATTATTTAAAAAAAAAAGAACAGTCTAGTTAATTCTACACGTGCACAAAGTTTAAGATCAAAATTCAAAACTAGAAATTTTTCGAAAACTTTGAACTTTTAGAAAATAGACATTTTGAATTCAATATCTTAGTCAAATATCAATAGGAAACTAAATCCTATTAGAGTTATTATTAAAGCACTATGTAGTATTGATACACAAAAGAATTATTGAAATCATAAAAGGACAACTAAAGAGATTTTCTTGTGTATTAGTGATCACTAAACTAAAACTACATATCTCTAGCTTTTGTTGTTGTGTTATTTATATATCGACTCCTATAAAGACTCAACAGTAGGTCTCTCGGCAATTATAACCCGAAATGTAATTTTTATTGATTAGATAAAAACCTATTTTTATTGGTGACATTGCTTAATATTAATTTTGTTTATCTATAGGTGATCCATTAGAAGTTCTTGAACGTTTATTAAATATATTGTATGCTAAATTTGGTGGTACTGTTAATGAAAAAGGTTTCAAAGTTCTTGATAACCATGTTCGATTAATTCAAGGTGATGGTGTTAATATGAATTCAATTAAAGATATTGTTAATTTATTGGAATCAAAAGGTTTTTCAACCGATAATATTGTATTTGGTAGTGGTGGTAAGTTTAGTTTTTTTATTAATTATTTTCAATGAATTTTTTCAATTATTTCTAGGAGCTTTATTACAAAAATTTGATCGTGATACAATGAAATTTGCAATGAAATGTTCATATGTTGAAGTAACTGGTATGGGTGGTTTAGCAGTTGCTAAAGATCCAATAACTGATACAGGCAAACGTAATAAACCTGGTCGACTTAAATTAGTTAAAGAAAATAATGATACTTATCGAACATTAAGTAATTTAGAACATAGCAATGAATATGAAAAAGCCGAAGATCAACTTGTAACTGTTTTCGAAAATGGAAAACTTCTACGTGAATATTCACTTGATACAATACGTGCGAATTGTGATATTGACATTGATCGTCTCGAATTTATGCATTTTATGTAGGATAATTTCAATTACAAATTTAACATTTTATAATTCTTGGTGTATATGTACGACGAACTCTTCTTTCTTTTGTTTTATTTTGAAGAATTTTATATTTCATATGTTTTTCTTTCTTTTCCATGTTGTCAGTATATAATCAAATCATAAAGAACATGAAATTTCAATAAAAACAAGAAACTTATTCTAATATATTTAATTAATTTCTTTTAGAAGTCTCTGTTGTTGAAAAATCATGAATGATAATAATAATCAAAATGAATTAGCTATTCAACGTTTTGTTGAATATATACAAATAAAAACAGTACAACCTGAACCAGATTATGATAGTGCTTTCAAATTTTTGAAAAATTATGCACAAGAGCTTGGTTTAGAATATTGTTTAATTAAAATTGATGAAGGCCGACAAGCAGCTGTATTAACTGTATATTTATTTTATTTTATTTTTTTCTTATCGAAAACAAAGAAATATCTATATTTGTGTGTTTTAGTGGTTATCATCATCAAATGATAAATCAATATTACTCAATTCACATATTGATGTTGTACCAGTTTTTGAAGAAAATTGGATAGTTCCACCATTTTCAGGTGAAATTCATGATGGAAAAATTTATGGACGAGGTACACAAGATATGAAATGGTAAATAAGTTAAAAATTTCTAATAGAACATATTATAAAATTTGAAACATAAAACTAAACAAAAATGATTTCTTAATTCAATAATTGTTTCTTTTAGTTGTTCAGAAGAATTCCTACTAAATTATATTTCTTTTGATTTATCAATTAATGTTCTCAATGAAAAGATGACATTTATTATAGCATAATAGTGTGAGTGCATAGAAAGGAAACAAATGACAAATAGCTTAATTCTTTTTCAATAAACATAGAAAATATTTTTAAGAGTTTGATGATCATATCAACTTTTTCGATATAGAATTTAACATTGATTAATAACTGTCTCGAGAATAATTTTCGCTATAGACTTCAGTATTTAAATTTCAACATTTCTTGTAGATTACAGTTTAGAAAATGAATAATATTGAGATTGTGTTATGTTCTTGTTGAAATCGAATGTGTGCACGAGTAGGTAGAAAACTACGATTTGTTTCAAATGATTCTGCTGTTCAATTATCTATAAAGTTAAACGAGAACATTAGATCTAATCTTTAAAGCTATCGACAGAATCGAAGAACACTATACTTCTTCAATATGTATTGATTTCTAGAGAACGCTTCGCAAATAATATTTGGTAATCTGCTATTTTGTTTTGGACTGACAAGACACAATATAGAAACTTAATTATATTAATAGGCACAGACTTTTGCCAAGATATGTAATGACGAACATCTTCAAATAACATAAAGACACAGAAATGAGCTTATTGACATTCAGTGGTTAACTTTATATTCAGTGAAACTTTGCATTTTCATTGAATGCAAATGATAACTTGTATCGTGAATGTTTCATCCTCTTGTTCAGTGACTTTCTTGCAAAACTGATTAATAATTTGCGCTGGAATATTCTACTCCAGTTGTGTTTGATAAAATTTCCTTAATCTTTAAGACTTTTGAGTCAAGTTGATGGTTATCGCAAAGTTTCATTAAAAACAGCCAATCCTTTTAAATATCAGTATATGATGGGATTATTGGTCCTTACTGAACTCGAAGTATAGTCACGGGTTGACTGACAGGCGACAGGTGTAAATTCTCCGGAAAACATAAAAATCGATTCTTGCGGTTACTTTTAATATTACATCTAAGGGCTCCACATTGTTTTCTAGGGAAGTAAATCGCGAATCTTTTGAGACTAAGGACAATTTTCTATCTATGAACTTGATCAGAATAAATAAAAAATATGGAGAATGCTATTATTTGTGACGCACCCACCTGCTCTTACTTCTAGATATAAGATCAGATCAATATGCTTGTAAATTCTTTTTCATGTGTTTTCAGATTAAATTCCTTTAACCCTTAAAAGCCCGAGGGTTTTTTTTCTTGCAACACAAGGAAGACAGCCATACAAATAGAGCTGATGGACCCTCAGTATGCTCATACTATAGCTAAAACGAAGCACCTCATACTTCCTCGAGAGTTACACAATGTCCTTTAGCAGAAATCTTGAACCTTCCAAAACCCTGAAAAAAAAAGGAACTTCGATCGGAAATTTCGCCTTTAATCAGTTTATATGATCCTTAAATTGTGCTGAAATTTTCAGTCAAAACGGATGATTTGTTGTTGAGATATTGGACGCAGCAAAAAAATTGGCAACATTTCGCAAAAAACCTCACAGAATGCGGCTTCTCTTCAACATGCCGTATTTCCAAGAGTACACAACAGTTGTTGCTGAAAATTTTAGGATAATTTAAATAGCGTATCAGCTATTTATGAGCAAAATTTCAAGTCAAAATCCCATTGCTTCGATTTTTTCTTGAGGTAGAATATCCTATAGAAGGAACATTTTCTTTATGATAGTGGCCTGCGTTAGTGGAATGGTTTAAAATTTACGAGATGGTTTCATCAGATACCTTAACACTATGTTTAACAATATCACTTAAAAAAACCAAAGTGGCACGTCGCTTATATGAATAAAAAAGACTTCAAAAAAGAAAAGTGTTGCTAAAAATATTACGAGTCGTAAAAAATTCATTGTTCCATTTAAGAGTCACTTGAGAATTATATTTTCATCTCTGTATGATTACTAAGGTCATGTCAGTTCAGAAAAATGTTGGTTTTTGTATATAAGCTCTTGTAGTGGAATTTATTGAAATTATACTAATGTCCCTTGGAAGGGACATTGGGCACTTAAAGGTTAATATAATGTAAAGATTAATCTTTCCCTTGATGAATGGCAATAATAGTTTCGATAATTAATTTTTTAACTTCGAATAATATTAATTTATAGTTTTTTGTTTCAAAGTTATTTAATTTTATTAATGAGTAAAAACAAATTTCTATCTTCTTCAGTGTTGGAATTCAATATTTGGAAGCTATTCGACGTCTTAAAACAGCTAAATATGAACCAAAACGAACTATTCATTGTTTATTTGTTCCTGATGAAGAAATTGGTGGTGACAGAGGAATGAAAACGTTAAGAACACTAGATGAATTTAAAAATTTAAATGTTGGTTTCGTTCTTGATGAAGGTAAACTCAAAATTCGAAAACTTTTATATGATTATTCCTGTTTTTCTTTCTTAGGTCTTGCTAGTGAAACAGATGTCTTTCAAGTATATTACGGTGATCGTAGTTGTATGTGGATTGAAATAACCATTAAAGGTAATACTGGTCATGGATCACGTCTTATTGACAATACAGCTGCAGAAAAAGCTCAATTTATTATTAATGAAATGTTAAAATATCGTACTGATGCAAAAGAACGTTTAGAAAAAAGTCAAACAACAGATAAACCACTTCAATTAGGTAATATAACAACAATTAATTTAACAAAAATGAATGGTGGTGTTCAAATAAATGTTGTACCTGATCAATATACATTAGCTTTTGATTGTCGCATTGAACCAAATAATTATGATTCATTTAAAGAATTTGTAAATGATCTTATTCAACGAACACCAAAAGAAAATAATGAAGAAATAATACTGAATTATGCACAAGATTCAGGTCCACTTCTTCTTACTGATATTGAGAAACCATCATGGTGGCTTAATGGTTTTAAACAAACATGTGAAGAAATGAAATGTAAATTAAATTGGACTATATTTCCTGCTGGAACTGATGCTAGATTTTTACGTAATCTTGGTTATCCAGCAATTGGTTTTTCACCTATGATAAATACTCCTGTTCTTTTACATGATCATAATGAATATTTACATAAAGATGTTTTTCTTCGTGGCATTGAAATTTATATTAAATTAATTAAAAATCTTACAAGTGAACCAATATCAACTTAAAGAAATCAAATAAGACTCAAAGCAATATAATTTGATTAATAGATAAAGAGTGTGTGAAATGATTTGTTCTTAGTTCTTTTACTTTTAATTAACTTTTTATTTTCTATGCCAATCAACAACATCTATTTTATACTATCGAAAAATAAAAGTAGTTTAACAATTTATAGACTACATTTCTTCTAGTTTATTTATCCTGTATCCATATGGGTTAGGGATGCAATGGTACTGGTGATCATGGATGCACTCGTCCACTAGTTGACTATTCGCTCCTAATAACGTTGCACTGATCTAGAGATGCACATCTAGAGTAACAGTGAATACGGTGAATGCATAATAAAACTACGGCAATCTTAGATTCTTTTTCATCTTTTCAGTTAAGAGAGATTTATTTCAACAAAACAGATTTATTTGATAGAACATGACTAAACTATGAAAATTAACAACAGACCCTCTTCAGCTATCCTCTTGCGATTATATTTAGCTAAACTATGCAATTTAAAATATGTTTCTTTTCTAGAGAGACCCCATGTTTTCGGAAAAAATGTACTTTCGAATTTTGATCTCAAACTTTGTGTATATAGAGAATTTGATCAGACTAGTTTTCATGAAAAAAAAATCCATAAGTTTTCAACAGAGCTTCTTCGAAAGTATGAAGTTTCCAAAAAATGCACGTTGAATACACTATTTATGAAAAAAGTGTCTCAATCTTGAAAGTTTCATATCTCAAAGAAACTTTGTTCAAAACTTCTGAAATTTTTAATGGAAGCTAGCTTAGTTGAATTCTCTATATACACAAAATTTTAGAACAAAATTCAGAAATACAAGTTTTCGTAAAATTAAGGACATCTAGAAAATAGAAATATTGAAAACTTCGATAGATCAGTCAAATATCAATAGAAACTAAAGCCCTTCTCGAAATTCTATTAGAATACTATGTAGTCTCTGTAGACAAAAGAATCATGGAAATCGAAATGAGATAGATGAAGAGGTTCTTTTTAAGTGTTTCTTTGATTGTAAAAATCGAACTCGGGACTTTCGACAAGCTTCCTATAGATTCGGATTGCTGAATAGTTCGATTTCATTTGAAATAAAATTTTTGGTATGAAAATATTATTTATTGAAAATTTCTAAATTTCAATTTTAGATCTTATCTATTTTTATTTTATCTATTATTAGTCAAAGATGGTTGTAGCTATGTAAGTAAAGATATGATTGTATATAATTGTGTTGTTGAGATAAGAATTTTCCACACTCTAGACCATGTCTTTCTTTTAACAATATAAATTTGAATTTTTTTCTTGTTTATTTATTCCTATAGAGTTATTCCATTACCAAGTGGTTCATTTAAATCACCAGCTGAAGCAGCTGAATTTTATTTAGACAAATTAGAAAAAGGTGGTGCAAAAAAGACTCGTCCATTTCAAGTTGATCTAGTCAGCTATACTCCATGTTCGTTATAGAATATTAATTTTTATATTCGCTATTTTTTTTTATCTACTTGAATTAATTTGTTTTTTCTTAAGTAATACCAAATTCTAAAATTGTTCATGTATTATCACATTCTGAATATCCGGCATCATCATTTGCTTATGCTGAACAATCAAATTGTCAAATGCTTGTTGCCGATAATACATTTATTGCATTAATGAATAAATTAAAAACATTACGTGCATTTGAAACACGCTTACAAAAAATGGAAGCAAAAGGTACACGATTAGAATATCAAGATTTTCTTATTAATCTTGGAACTGTTAATCAATCACAAACAACAAAAGGATTAATTCTTGAGGTGAATAAAACTAAAAAAAACACAAATAATCTTTTATATATGTAATATTTCTTCAAATATCTTTTATTATATTAATTTAGGTTGCTTATGTTCCAATGGATGAAACTCGTGATGGTTATTGTTTAATTCAAGAATTTTTACAATCATTTCTCAACATGACAAAACAAACAATACAAAAATCAATAACAGACCATTTAAGTAATTGGTTACGATCACTTAGAGATAAAAAAGATGCAGAATATACACCATCTATCACTTTATTACAGTATCTTGATATACTTCTTGTTATGAGAAATAAACCCAATGAATAAATATGTCTATGTATTATTATTATTATTGTTATTGTTATTTCTGTTAATATTCTTATTCTTTTCATTATTTGTGTTTGTATGTGAGAAATAGAAAACAAACAAGTAACTAGACAAAAGAAAGAATTTAAAATCATTGTTCACATAAAATATTTGATGTTCTGTTTTTCTTTTTGTTGTTAAGAAATCTTGCTGACCGAAAGAATCGGCTTAAATGTAAAAGATAGATAGAAAATATAGACTTAACTAATGAAGAGTAATAGACGAATTTCGCACCCATACAAAAGGTTAAATTAGAAAAAGAAGAAAAATACGATAAAAGGCACCATTCGAGAAAACTAAATGGAAAGGAGGGTTCAATTGACAATTCACACAGAACAATTAAAATGACTAACAGAGAAAAGAAAAGATTTTCATTTGCGCTATTACATAAAACAAAAGAAACCAAAAAAGAACAAACAAAAACAAATGCATTAAAAACATAAATTGACATTAAATAAAATACCCATGACTACCATATGATAATCAATGAAGCAAAATAAAAGATAAACTCATGCAAAACAGACAGAAAATAAAAATTTTCAGCAACAAACAACAATAAGCAGAAGAGAATACATTTTGTGAGGAGATCAATTGCCAAAAGAAAAACAAAACAAAACTTATTTTGTTTTCATACGATGTCAATAATAAGTGGAATGAAAAGAAGTACAAATAAACAACAACGAAAAAAAAATAGACAAGCAGAGAAGGATAAAATATCATCTTCATCGCATATCTGAAGGAAAACTTTTGACATTGAAATTATTGTTGCTTTAGTATATTCACAACTCTCTTAATCGTCGAGATTTATGTCGTGTTGAGTAACGTAATGATATTTCTGCACCAACTTCATCAATTGCTGTTAAAGCCTATTATATAAATATATGTACATAATTTTTTTCTAAATTTGAAATAAATTCATTAAGAAATTCTTATTACTTACAGTATCAAGCATTTGACGTGTATGTGCAGCTGATATACAAAAACGAACGCGAGCATCTAATAATTTGGTTGCTGGAAATCCAACAGTAACAACTGCTATACCACGTCGAAGCATTTCTCGATTAAATCGTGTGACTCTTGCAGGCATATAAATTAACATTGGAACAACCGGTGAATTTTTATTACCATAAACAATAAAACCCATATCGACTAATTTTTGTCGAAAATAACGTGTATTATCAGCAAGTTGATAAATACGTTTTTTTCCTTCAAAATGAAAAAAGAAAAAAGAAATTTATTTTTTAGTAGTTTCTTGTTTTCTTCTACTAAAATGCTTTTTTTTTTTTGTTTACCTTCTGGGCCTCTTAGAAGATGAAGAGAAGATATGATTTGTTGTACTACTGATGCTGACATACTTGAAGCATAAGTATGTGCATGAGAATTAATACGAATAAAATCGATGAGAGACTAAAAAGAAAGAAAATCTAAGAATATATTTTTGTAATATGCGTAGATATAGTTTATCGGATTTTATGCATGAATTGTTTTCAAAAAAAAATGAAACAAGTCTTTCCTTTTTTTTTATATACGGTTGAATTGTTTTCAAGAAAAATCAAGTTAATAACTGTTGAAATTTATTTGTTAATGCATAAAATTATATATTAGTTATTGTAAGTTTTTCTAGGGTGAATAAGGAGTTAAATGCTTGTTCAAAAACTATACTACCAAGTTAAAAGTAATTATTGTTATAATTACATGTGCAAGGTTTCCACGAATGAAAGAACGACTCCTCGTTTAAAATGTGCAATGTGTCATATCAACTTTTTTACACCTTCATGGTAACTTTGATCAGCAATTGAATTTTGAAACATCATATATCTTTCTCTGGCAAAAAGTGAAATAAAAATAAACAGAAAAAAAACATTGTTGCGAACTGAGTAGGACTAGGGAGAGTCTGGAGAAGGAATGGCCTGATGGTAAATCGTCCGTTGCAGAAAGATCCAGACCACAGTAAGTTTCATTCTTACTCCTTTCCGTTTAATTAACACTTCTAGCGCATCGAGAATGAAGGCAATTGTTGCCGAACTTTCATCTATTCTCATTTCTAGGAACTATTAATGAACTTGTCTATATGTTTTAAACAGATGATTAACCATTTGATATTCATCGCTAGTACCAAAAACTGTTAGTATACCAGCGTTCGTATGCATACACATGTAAGAAGCGCTGGCATCATCACTTTTTTTTAATATCAAAGTATGTAACGAGGATGACCCAGAAATAATTATGGTCTTAATAGTTCCAGAATTTCTCTTGTATTTTACATCTAACCGAGATATCCTTTTTCATCAAAAGATAGCACTGAAATGCTGTAAAAAAAAACCGTCTATGATTGTAATCAATAGCTGTTTCAATGGATTTGAAAAATATGAAAAGTGAAGACGCAACAAAGCGTCTAAAACTGTTATCACATGAAAATCTTGGATGTGTCCCGTAATACGAAGTCGAAGAGTCAACCGTGACTAGTCTTTTCAAAAAGAGTGGGCTAATTTTACAAACTGAATGTTAGTAGAGTTCCTTTTTTTTTAAGACTCACACGTGCTACATTAGTAAAGAATGGTGTACAGACCATTAATCATGCATTCATACATAAAAATCATTAGTCATTATATATGCCTGATCTAAATCACTTAGATTCTACTTCATGGAATAAAATTACTGAAACTATAAATTGAAACGTCATAACACGAAAAGCAGCATTGATAGACGAAATAAAATGCTTTCTAAAAAAACAAAAAAGATAAAATTTTACATTGTGTACTTGATTTTACTGTACGGTTACATATGATCCAAAAAAAGTGGAGAAACTTATATTCATTAAATAAAGTATATCACTTTGTGCAAAACTGCAAGCTCTATTGTTGGTTAAAAAAAGATACCTTGATCAGATGTAAACTATATGGAAAATTTTGCAAAAACTAACAGTGCAATTATTCTTAGACCAGCCGATATAGGAATTTTATAACTTAAGAATGGTAATAAAATAACAGACAAAAGACAAGATAGATGGCTACTGATTGATTAAATAATTTCGAGAATCAGATAGAGGCAATTACAAAGTTTTGAGTCACAAGTACATACACCCTTCGATAGAACAACTCTTCCTCCACTAACTTAGATGGGTTTTCTTTTGAGGTGAAAAGATTGCAGTAACATTTATATCTGCCTTTCCTATTGAAAACATATTTGCACTTACAAGTGACATACTTATAGAATTTTTTTGTATAAAAATCCCGTAAGAATATATTTTGATGATATATTATGTTTATATGTTTAATATCAATAAAAATTTTATTATTCCATTCAATTATTTCATTAATCATAATTTATTATCGTTTGATTATTCAATACTTGAATAAATTCTAATGAATTCCACTATTTTACATTGAACAATGTAATCTGTCTCATAGAGTTGTTTCTTACCTTTTTTCCTGCAATATAACCACCAGCAGAACCAAAACTTTTTGTAAATGTTCCCATTAAAATATCTACATCATTTGTATCAACACCAAAATAATCTACAATACCACGACCATGTTTACCCATTGCACCAATTGAATGTGCTTCATCCATATATAAATAAGCTTTATATTTTTTTTTTAATTCAATTAATTCTGGTAAACGACATATTGAGCCTTCCATACTACAAAATAAAAAAATAATAAATAGTTTTTTTTTATCTACCAACACAAAAAAAAATAACAAAAGTATTCGTTCGATGGATTACAAAAAAACACTAAAATTTTTTTGTATTTTACAGATTATGTCAAAAAAAGAAACTTGAAGGTTTTATTTATTATTATGTTTTAGTTAAAGAAGTAACGCATGCAAAAGTACACCTACCAAAATGACTGTCAACTGTTTTTTTTTCCACTCACTACAAGATGTCTTTCATTATTAATAATAATTCAGATAAAATCTCATGATTATCTAACCTATAAATTCCTTCAACAACAATAATTATTTTTTTCCATGGACGGTTTGTGCGTGGATGACCATGAACAATAGCAGCTCGTAATTTTTTTTCCAAATCTTTCATATCTATTACACAAAAAAAAAAGCACATATTTATTAATTGTAATCAATAATTTACCATTATGCGCAAATGTTTGATAACTAGCACCTGATAAACGAATGCCTAAGATCAATGAAACATGATTCATTTCATCACTTAAAATTAAATCTCCCTAAAAAAAGTAAAATATGATAAAAATTTTTAAAAAAACTTGATCGATTTTTCTTTCAATACTTTAGATGCTAAAACTGGAAGGTTAAGTGAATTTGTTGCAAAGCCCTGAATAAATTAATAGAAAAAAAAAAGTTTATTAGTAAATTTCTTTTTTTTGTTTTTCCAAATGAAAGAAACAAACCATGCCAAATGTGATAGAACTTTCAACATGAAGAAAATCAGCAAGAAGTTGTTCAAGCTCAACATGATATCGCTGCGTACCTTGAAGAAATAAAAAAGAAAAAAACTCAACATTTATTCATATCAATTCAACAAGATAAATATAGATAACGTATGTAAAATTGCATTATCATTGAAACACTAAGATCATTTTGTCGCAAAGGTCATTAACACCATCTAGTCTACTTTCAAATGTCTTTATTATCTTTTTTTTTTTTACAACGACAAAGGCCAAATTATTTTTTTTCTTTTTTTGTTTTTTGTAAAAATCAATATCGTTGATGTATTTTTCATTTTTATTATCATTCTTTATTTAGATTGATTTCAAATGTTAATAGTAAATTAAAAGAACTGGATAACACCAACACTATTTACCTCTATAAGTCAACAAACGTAACAAAAATGATTAATTATACTGACGAAAACGATAAAGAGTGCGCTTTAAAATGCGTCGTTATTAAGGAGAATAGAATAAAAACGAACGTAAAGCGTTAGCTATTATGAATCGATCTATTTCTTTGTGTGTGTGTGTGACACTAAAGATTACCACAAAGCAAATATACTACACTTCATACCTATTTCAGTTCTTGTATTACAGTTTGAGATACCATATGTTTTAATTGAATTGATAGCATTTGTAGCACATGGACCTGTTTTTTCAGCGAAACCCAAATAATTATATGAACCTAAATTGATTGCATTAATTGTTTTTCCTGTATATCTATGATAATAGAAATACAAAAAATAAATGCAAAATAAAAAGAATTCTTATTTTTTTAATTACCTATATGACCAATTATAATCATCTGAAACACGTTCAACTAATTCAAAGTTTGCACCAGGTACACTTGCAATTGGTCGATTAAAAATATCACGAACACGTGTATACATATTTCGTGTATAAAAAGATTCATAACTTTGATAGAGTGGTACAAAACCCTAATAGAAATGAAAAATAGAATAATTAATGAATTTAACAAAAAAAAAGAAACTAAACATACCAATAAAGCATTTGGATCAACTGCACCACGTTTCTTTTCAATATTTGATTGTCGGAGAAAATCTCTTAACCAACCAAATAGACAAAGTATAGAATAACTCAAATACGTTAAAATAGCAGCATATAATGGTGTTTCTTCAAATTCTTCATGTTGTAAATTTTCATCGTCATTATTACGCTCAACTTCAGTTTCAAAATTATTTTGTTTAAGATTATCATCAATCTAGATAAGTAAAATTAATAATTAAAACAATTATTAATAAATACTAGTCTATATGATACTTACTGTTGGAAAAACAGTAGGTCCCATTTTTTCGTTCGAAAGAAGTTTTGATGTTAAATGACGATGCTACAAAAAAATAAGGTAACAATAATGAAATGTCGACAAGAATATATATATATATATATGTATGTATACGATGATGGATCAATATCATCTTTTTATGTATGCCTATGTCAATGATCAATATTTAGTCTACAGACAAAAGTAACAATAAAGAAAGATATATAAATGAAGATGGCAAAAGAAGACTAGAACGATAAAAAGAAAGATGTTTTTGTATTTGAAATAGAGAAATGATTCATAAAGATTGTTAAAAAAACGACGATGATGATGATGATAATAGTCTTGATAACTTACAACAGTTGTAACATGGCTGGGCTGTGATGATGAAGCCACCATTGTTCTGAAATAAACAAAAAAAAAAACATTGTGATGATTCATCTACAATAGCGAGATGTACCCATCCAAGAATCGGACCATATATATACAAATATAACTTTTGTCACTGCTCCCTGTTTTCTCTATCAAACTATATTATAAAGTGATGAAAAAAAAACGAGCCTTGTAGAAAGAACTCAAAAAAAAAATTGTCCTGTTCTTTTCTATCGTTTTATTATCAAGAGTTGTTTTATTTCGCTCTGTATTACTCTTCTTCAAAAAAAGAAAAACACATATAGGAATGATAATAATAGTGGCATGATTCATTTAGAGAAAAAGAAGACACTATCTGTATGTTCTTTTCAATAGAGGTCGTACATGCACATAGATTAGCATATCTTTTTGATTTGTGTATATGTTGATCCATTTAAAATGAAAGAACAGTTTTTTTTTTTTTTTTTCTTCTTTCTGATTTATTCTTTTGATCGGTCATTCAGCAAACTCTGTCAGTCAATCATGCTTTGGGGTAAATATTTAAAAAAAAAAAAAAAAAACGAGAAATTTTTCGTTTTCTAATTCTATTCCTTAATTAGATTCAACAATAATTAAAGAAGAATCATCAATGGTTCTTGATAATATGAATAATACTGAACAATTTCAATCAACAACAACAGAAAAATCATTTATTGATCAATATCAAGCTGATTTACAATCAATGGTAGATTCATTTGTTACATCAGTTGATAGTTTATCATCAATACGTCCATCATCAATTAAACCACAACGTATTATATCACCATTAAAATATCAACGTCCAATAACATCAAATTCATCATTAATCACGTTTGATCGTGATCCAGCCGCAACGGAAACAACTGAACATTTAACAAATGAACTTCGTTGGTTATTAATACAATATGGACCACATCAACCACGTGATGATGAAGATCATTTTTTAGCAAGTGCTAAATCAACAAATAATGGTAAAGGAAATGTACGTTTTCGTTCAAAATGGTTTGATGATCCACGTTTTTCTGATTGGCTTGAATATTCATTATCAACAGGTCGTGCTTATTGTTTTTATTGTCGTTTATTTGCTGAATCAAATCGTAATCGAGCTTTTTCACGTGATGGTATAGATTTATATTACTTAAATGAACTTTAGATTTTTTTTTTTTGTTTTTGTTTTGTTTAGGTATTAAAAATTGGCGTAAATGTTTAGGATCACGTGGCCAGAAAAAAAAACGTTCAACAGGAGGATCAATGAAATCTGATGAAGATTTAATTGTATGTCAAAGACGTGGTTTATTAGAATCACATGCTATGTCTGAAGCTCATAAACAAGCTTATAATAAATATCTTGCCTTTGTTGATCATATGCATTTCGATTCAGAACCAATTGAAAATAACCATGAAAGCAAACAATCTAGTAAATATTGATTTTAAAAAAACAACTGTATACTTCAGTATTGATATTAAATTTCTTTAAAGAAAAATAACTTAAGTAAATATGTAACATATTGAAATCGAGTGTAAATAGTATGATGTAGATAGAGAAGAAAAATATCTTTGAAAAATTTGATTTTTTTTTCTTATTCTATTTAGTTGACAAGAAAAACTTTTTTTCACAATCGGATGTTTTATCCAACTTATGAATGATTAATAATAGAACAAGAAAATTTAAAAAAAAAAAATTTCAGTTCACCATGTTCTTATGTTGACATGTAACATTGCATGTTTAGCTTACTACTTATTTGGTAGTAAGATAAAAAAAAAGAAAAGATGATCTAGTTTTTTTCTTCCATTTGTTAATGTATTATATAAATTAAAAAACCAAAAAAAAATGCAAAGATGTTGAGGTGTTTTTTTTTTAAACTTATTAAAACTTTTAAAAACTAAAAAATGCAGTTATTTACGTGATATAGAAAATTTTTTATGGATTTAAACAACATCTGATTAGGTTTTAAGTCTTTGGATCTGATGCGGTCTAGTTATTTGAGAAATATCTAGGTTGTGCTAGTTAGAAAATACAAAAAAAAAAAGAAAAACTGATCTTGTACCTTCGGAACGCCAGATCCAATTTTGATCAATCGTGTCGGAAAATTTTGAGTCCAACTGATTCTACTAAACATGCATTCAAATGCAATCACAGACTCATTGACTATGAACTATATAAATAAAGCGTCGCGCCACTATTATAGAAGAATGTTTGTCTTTGACAAGTAAACGAAGAATGAGTTGATAAACCGTTTGATTTAATAAGAGATTCAAAAGAAACCTGAAAAAAAACTTGAACATGTAGTTGAATAATGTTATTGAAATATCTTTTTGAACATTTTCTAGTATCATTCCCCTTCTTCAATTTTCTATCAACACAAAAAAGATATTATGTCGCGTGATTCAGTAGATAAGAACATGTCTCTTCATTAAGACAAAACAACCCAACTGGTTTGGATATATGCCTATAGCTAATAATACATGATGTTTTTTTTCTTTGTTTTTTGACATATTTCTCGTTAGTTCAATTTTAAATGATTTCTATTAACGAAATTCTCTCAATGGAATGTCAGAATAAATTTATTTTCTCGTTAAATCTTCATACACATAAGATTAATAATAGAAATTTAATAATTGTAAGTCAAAATGATTTTCCAAAAAGTTTTATAATGAGAAATATAAATACGAAAAAAAAAAATCGTTTTTCAAGTCTGTAAAATTATTAATTGTTTTATTTATTTTTTCTTAGATAATTCTATTTCTGAAAATAATCTTTCAAACAAAGATTAAACAAGAGATTGATATGTAATTTGTAGTGTAAAATGTTTTTTTTTGTTCTGTAGATTTGTAGCTTCGTTAGAACTTCTTATGTAAATCTATCTTGAATGTGTTGCTTGTATGTTTTTTTTTGTATTTGGAATTAATATGATAATGAAACAAATGTTGAAATCCTAGTTCGTTAATATTGTTTCTTTAATAAGTCAGATTTGTGTTTTTTTTATGTTACTGTTGTTGTTTTTTCTTTTTGTTGTTAATGAATATCATTAACAAAGAAATAAATTAATAAGCGCCCGATGCATTATTATTACTTTTATCTATTTAAATGTATATTCAAAAATTATTTACACGTTTGTCATTATCTAATATAATAATGAAACGAAAATTAATGACAAAGCAAGAGAGATTAATAAGTGAAATAATTGCTTTACATGATCAGAATCTTGAATCGATTGTAAATAAATCTGATCATACGAAAAGTTTATTATTACAATCATTATTTGATCGACAAATTCAAGAATATATTCATTTAAATTATGATATACCTATTGAAATCTATGATAAATGTATGTATCGATTAAATTCATTGATTATTCATAATCCAAATGATTTTGATAAATATGAAAGTTTATTAGATAAAAATCGTTTTATATCTGAAATGGAATATAATAGTTTTTTATTATTTTTCTCAAATTTTTTATATGTAAAATGAAGAAATATTTATCAAAAGTTTTTAAATGAGACGGAAAAATAATTTCTTTTTTTTGTGTTTGATAGTATGAACCCGAAGAAAGGCATTAAAATAAAGATGATCATATTATTATCAATCATGTATTGATGATTTTGTTGTTAGATATTATTTATAATGATCAAATTTTTCGAAAAGATGATCCTAAATTCAGAGACAATATATTGAATGAATAAATCTAGACTAAGAATAAAATAAATATTCTATGTTACATAAAACCAATAAGTTGATCTATAAGTAAACAAAATATACTTCATTGTTCTTTTGTATGGGCAAAAATGGGACATGACCATTTTTGATTTGATTCTCATTTTTTACGAAGTTTATTTTGCCGAACAAGTTCTTTTCCTATCAATATCTATAGAAATATTAGTGCTTCTAGCTGGCACCTAATTAAGCTTAATTAGCAAATAACTATTAAACTTGATAATGAATAAGTCGAAGAAATTCAGAATTGGCACCATGTCAAAACTAATTCTTCAAAGGTCTTCATATGTTGCAGAGCAAGACCTTTTTATATTATTTTCATTTTGAGATTTACAACAAGGATTTGTAATCGTTTTTTTTGAATTTCATCCAATATCTTATCTGTTTAAAAAAAATGAATTTTATGGAATATGTTATTTTTTTAATTATATAACACTTAAGAGAGGGTCCATGAGACCACTGACCACGGCTGCATATGTCAAAATTTTGATTTTGATCTAAAGTTTATCATTCGAAAGTCCGTGGAAAGTTATGCTTAAATCCTAATTTTCAGCTCTTTCTGGAAATTCTATCAAGATATATGAAATCATCTTTGAACCCATCCTCAAACGATATTTTATTATTTCGATAAAATATAAAAAATTCTATTTAACACTTTATACCAATAGATTGTACTCTTGAATATCATTACTGTTACTGCCAAATAAGGTATTTTGATTAGATCTATCAGATACACTATTATAGATTCGAAATTTCAAATATAAATCATGATCTAATGTATCATTTTCTCTCTAAAATACATGCAAAAACGACTATTTTTTAATGAAAATTGTTGTATTTTTGACTTATAAGTATACTAAGATGGTTGTCTCTCAAAAATCTTTTACCATTAAAAGATAGCCCGTGAAAAACTGCATCTTTTGATATACAAACGAATAGGATCGCGCCTGTTGTGGTGATTCAATTTTTGTACCACAAGTATGGGCACTATATGGTATTTTCCTGTTTTGGTCATTCTTCTTGGTTTTCGTAGAATCTTATCCTATTACTGTGACTGAAAATGTACATATGATTTCAAATTTGTTTTCAATGTTAAAATATGAGTCTATTTCTTCTATAAAATAATATTTTCTCATATCAATGACTCATTTCAAGGTCCTAATATCTTATGATTTGCAAGACAAACACTGGCCACTCAATGAAAATTTTCTTCTAGACAGTTCAAAAGAAATATGTTTATTTTTGAATTAATTTCATCTTATTTTTCTATTTCTTTCGGTCTTTTATTATTTAA
>CAJNOP010000003.1:7198359-7232922 GCA_905250075.1 Rotaria sp. Silwood1 | reverse complement strand
CAGTTTGCGTGAGGTGATCGGTTATTCTAAATGAAGAATGAAGCCACGGATGTATTTCGTGCTTTTGAAAAAAAGAACTTTGAAAAACATCCGATTGTCCTTCATGTAGGAAAATCACGAACCTTCTCGCATCTAAGATTTCAATTAGTATGTTAGTTCTACTTCATTTATTGTATTTTGAAAAATAGAATGACATTTTTTAATCAGAATATCAAACACAAAATGCATCAAACAGTATTAATTTCATACTCTGATTAAATGAATGCATTTCATTCATTATGTAATTCTGATTATTTGTTTATAAATTCATAACTTTTAAAGATTAATCTGTAGACGATATACTAAACAAAAAGAAAGAAAACCATTATCAATATAAAAGATTGAAAACGAATCTAGATTAACGGACCTTAAATGTTGTTATCTTCAATTTATGTTTATTTCTAATAAATTAATGAATGCTAGTATTTTTCATATTAAAAGTCAGGTTAATTATGTCTAATTTCGAACAAAGAATATAATGCTATTTACAATGAAATAAGCTAGCTTTCTTGTAGGCTTTTATTCTTTTGAAAGAAAATAAGATTAATTCAAACTTCATTATATGATATAGTCAATTCTAAACAAACTAAGATGAATATTGTCTGTTATTAAATTAAATATCGTACGTAAAGCTAGCCCTAATTGAATTTCTTTCTTGACAATTATATTCCATCTAATTCGATTATTTAGTGTATTATCGGTATTATTGTAAGTGTATCGTTGAATAAATTAGTTTTAAAAATCAAGATGGATTACTAGATGGAAGTCTTTCTTATTTTGTTAGTATCATCTGGTAGAAAAATTTAATCCGATTAAAACGAAATTTACATAGTCAGCAGTGTGTTATAGCATAATTAACTGTTGTTTTGATATAGAGATTAGGAAGTTGTAATTAAAAACCATTCATTTAACTTATCAGAATTGAAATATAGTTGAAATCCAAAAAAGAATAGTTTAAAAAGTTCATTCCATCTTGAATAACTAATTAATATCAAGGAAATTATATTAATTTAATTGATAAAAAATAGAAATGTACGTATATTTTGATTTTTCATAGAGAGAAATATATCCATGCAAGCATCTACTAACAGCAATAGTAGCAACAACATAGAACATAAAACGAGAAGAAAATAACGTACAAGAAAATTGTTTTAGCGATTTCCTTTAAACAATCTTGGTCGTTTGTTTGACCATATAGGAACAAATTGAAAACGTAAACGAAAATGATGATTTTTCGTATGAGAAACTTCATTCATACTCAAATTTTGTCGTTGCTGTTGTAATTCTTGTTGATTTGTTAAATCATTCGAATTTGATATCTCATCACCTGAAAATGGGTCATGTGTTGATACATCAATATTCTTCATTAATGTTTGATGTGATGGTCGTTGAAAAGGTTCATTTTTACATAATAATTTTGAATTGAAATGACACCAACATGGAAAATATTTTTTTATTAAATTTGGTAAACGTGTTAATAATAAACTGTCACCAAAACGAGCAAATAAAAATAAAAAGCGACATATTGTTAATGTTAGTTCATTATGGTCAGATAAAATATTATCTAAATTGCTTCTATTAATATGACTAGGATTAGAATTATAATCTTTTGACGAATCATCTTTAATAATATATTCATAAAATTGTCTTAAATGAAATAACATTTGAATAACATGTTGTGGAAATGTACACAAAACATATTTAAGAAGAAATAATAATAATAAACGATAACATAAATGACAATATGAACGCCGTCGTTTTATTTTGACTAATGTTGTCCGTAAAAATAAATCATTTGCTGAATTTCGTCCTATATCACTTTGTTGTTCATTAGAAAAATCTTGTTGTGAACGATTACATTTATTTAAAAGAAAATTTCGAGTTATTTGACCTGGATAAGATGCACGTAAACGTGAATGAATATCATTCATCATTGGAATACTTTCATAAGACATTGTTGAATATTTTCGTTTGTCATCTAATGGTATTAACGATGGTCGTGTACTTGATGTTAGGTTAGTACCAAAAAATTTTGAATGTAAAGTTGTATATGGATCTGTATCTTGAAATATATTTCGATTTTGTTGTAAAAATCTTGTATAACATTTAATACATGTAGTTTTCTCAATTGTTGAACGTACATTATTTGTTAACTGCTGTTGTTGAAGTTGATTATCAAATAATAAATCATGTTGTATTAAAATATTATATTTATATAGATTAATAATACAACAAACAATAATAAATACAAAAATAATAAAATCAATTAATGGTAATAATATCATATTCAATGTGATTAGTGGAAGTAATTTTATTGTGTGTGTATGTTTTGGTGTATAAAATATATAATTATAACCGAATATAAGAGCTAATGAACCACTTAAAATCAAAGCAACATTTGTATGTTTTGTTATTAAAAGATTTTTTCCTTTGTATATATTCAATGAATATTTCTTTTTTGCCAAACGATAATAACGAATAAAATATTGTAAAATACTTATGGATATAATAAATAAATGAAATGCACTGAAATTTATTAATATTTGTTGTACAAGTGTTAATGGTAAAGAGTAAAATGTTATAGAGGAATAATGTAAAAGATTTGGATGATAGTGTTTTACAATTAAAGTTATAAAATAGACAAGTGAAAGACAAATATTGGAAAATGAATATGCCCGTATCCAATTACGATGTAAACAATTATAGAGTAAAGATTTTGATGGAAAAATAATTGAACGACGTTGCTGAGATTGTTGTTGTTGTTGATCACTATGAGAAATGAATAGAGGGAAATTATTGGAAATGGTTTTTGTTTTACTATATCTCCTACTTAGTATCAAATAAAGCTTGTTTTGATAGTTTTTTTTGATATGTTAATATAAATATAATTAGATTTTCAATAAGAATAAAATAAAGAAAACATATTTCAATCATTTGTAAATAAGAGAATGTTTTACGTTGTTGTCGTTGTTGTGGACGTGATATTCGTTGATTTGATGTTCCAAATGGAGAATATAACAATTTTTGTTGAAATTGTTGAAACCATAGAGTTCCATTTAATAATTTTGTTGTCGTATCGTTATTATTTATTGTTAAATTCATTCTTTTTTGACACTTATCAAAGTTGGAAAATATTTTTGAAATTTTCTTTTTTGTTAAATCAAATTAAGAAAAACGTACACGTCACATATGTAACTCAAAAAGAATTATATTTTAATCTAGAGAATGTATAAGGCAAAATATATGAGATTATCGAAGATATTAAAAAAATGCTTTTTTGTTATTAATTTTTCTTGTTTTTTTCTTTCAAACGATAGAAAAACTGCACTTTTATTAATCTATATACGAACGTTTGTAATTAGTTAATTTCTACTAGAGTGCATTTAACGACATATATATTATTCATAGTTCACTACTTCTTTTCTTCTTTTTTCTTTTTTTACGGCCTTTAAATTCACTCATCGACACCATTTTTGCCCATTACGATCATTAAAAAAACGAGATATCTCGTTGAAGAAGAAAAAAAACGAACAAAAGACAAAAAAAAATTCCCTGAAGGCAAAATGAATGAGAGGATGTGTATGTTCAAGTCAAAAAAAAAAATATTCATCTGTGATGTGATTCAAATAAGAAAAAAAAATATAGGACAAATGCGAATAATTGCACGGATGGTGTTGTTGACAAGGCGTTAATTTGAATAAAGATATGCATCTTTATGAGAATTAGTAAGAGAAAACCAGAAAAAGAAACGAGAAAGAAAATCGGCATGAAAACAAGAAATGAAAGTGACGCGATGTAAGACGTGTTTTGACATTAGACTTTTCCTCGATTTATCAGTCTTTTTTTGCTCTGTGACCTTTAAAAAAATTACTTAAAAACAAAAACTGTTAAAAAACGGAAATCTATTATTACTGATGTGAACATTATATGAATAAAAAAATAAAATATCATGTTATGCTAATAATCTAAAATTATCGATAAACTCTACCATAATGTAACATACCCAAATCAGTTTGAATCATTGTTTCTGTAAAAAATGTATTATTTTTAAACTGATAATCATCTGGATATGAACCATTAAATTCAATTCGTTTATCCGAAACTCTTTCAACTATATTTATGTGTGAACCTACAAAAAAAAAATCATACAATAAGATAAGATTTGTATATTTAAAATGAGTATGTGAAGAAAAATTTTTGATCATCATGTTTGTAAATTTTACCATCGATAAATGAGATAATCATATTACGTTGAAACTTATCATCGATTGAACAAAATGATGATGAGATATTTTCATGATTGTTCGTTGTTGTTAAAGAAATGAGAGAAGGTGGAAACAGAAAAATAAATAGTGTTCGAAATAATGATGCAAGATTCGATTGTACTTTATTCAATGTTGTTTTTTTTAAAATTGTATTTGAATGAAGTTCAATATTATCGATATTGATTTTTTTTAGTTTACCCTGAAGATGACGAATAGATGTTGTTAATGGAACTAAAAAAGAAAAAACAAAAAAGAGAAAAATCATCGGTAAAAAAAACAACAACTGATTTTTGGCGGTCAACCGAAAAGGGAAGATCTTATTTCTTCATCTTCTTATATTTTTTCTCGCTTCTTTCGACTGCAGATTTATTCCTGGAGCTAAATCAGTTTTTTTCTTCTTCTTTCCTTTCTTTTATCATGCCAGATCATATCTCGTTCAAGCTCTTTTCTTCATCTTTTTTTTTTTTGTCTAATATTGAATGGAATGACGATGTTCTTATTCCAGATTGATTTACTTCTGAGAACGAATAGCATCGTTTTTTTGCTCGTCTTACAGGCCAAGTAGTAGAATTTTCTCGATCGTTATTCTTTTCTTTTGACCATATTCCTCTTCAACTATTCATTTCGATAATGTGACGATGAAGGACCTCTTATTCTCTTTCTCATTGCTTTTCACTATCTTACAATGAAATCATTTCCCAAATGTTTGACAGCTAAAATATGAAAGAAATACTGACACACACACACACATATATATATATATATATTTATATAAATATAGCATGTGAATATATATAGTTGTAAAAAAATAATCAAACAAGTCACATATAGAAATATTCATAATGTACTCTTTGCTAAAACGTTAGTTCTTCTATTTCTTTAGACATGTCTCTTCACGAATAAAAATGAAGTTTAGGTACTTATTCAAATCAAGTATACTCCTACGTCGACATGCAACGTTGTTATTATTGTGTGAGCTCTTACAAGAAATTTGAATTATTTTATATTTCTTTTATATAGACACACTTATTTGAACATGAAATAATGAATACTCGATGAATTTGATGAATTAAGATTTAATCTCATATAAAATAAAGCCGAATATAATAATCACCATTGTTCTTTTTGTGATTAAAATTTTTTTTCTTATTAATCATACTGATAATAATCATTCTAATATAATTTATTCATTATTTTTGCATAAATGAAAATTTTCTCAAGATATATATGACATAAATTACGTAGAAATATGAATTTATTTGTAAAATTTCTTTTGCTATCATATATTATGTAAAAGAGAAAATAAATCAAATTATAGACAAAAATAAATAAATAAATCAAAGTTTCATTTACCTTCATAAACAATAACATCACATGTAGTTGTTGCAACACCAAGTGCATTCTCAGCTGAACATGCATAACGTCCAGTATCAGATATTTGAACGGGATAAATTCTAATAAAAAAAAAAAAACAGAAATTGATAAAATCAAATCATTTTCATATGTTTTCTTTTTTACTTCAATGAATTATTAGGTAATATTTGTATTCGAACATCATCAAGTCCTGTTAGACTAGTTCCATTTTTTGTCCATTTTAATGTTGGTTCAGGCCATGCGTCGGCAAGACAATTGAGCATAAGCATTGAACCATTGACAGGTCGTTGTGTCGATCGAGGCAATTTAATTGTAAACGTAGGTTGAGCTAAACATAAGCAAATAAAACATACATGCATAAATCGGAAATGACGAAGACATTCGACAAGAAAAAAAGAAAAAAATAACAGAAAACACAATGTAAGAGGTCATAAGAAGAAAAGAGACAAAAGGAAAAAGAAAAATAAATGTAACGCGTGCATATGTCTTACTTAGAATATTAACTGAATGATAGGATTCTGAACGAGTACCATTATCATTTCGAAATACACATTTATAAACACCGGAATCCGAACCCTATATATAGATATATAAACAAAAAATAATGCAATTATGAACAAAAAACTCTTATAGAGCATATTTTTACTGATGTTTGATCTATAATTAATGTGCCATTACGATAATCAATTTTATTTCGTTTGAATGAATTTAATTTTAATGGTGATCCATTATGAAACCATTCGATTGTACCAAGAAAATTTTCATTTTCACCTATTTGAATTTCACATGAAAGTGTTAATCGATGGCCAGATATTACCGCACGATCTTGACTGTTCGGATGAGCTAAACAAAAAAATAAATTTAAAATCTCATATATCTTTAAAACAAAAGAAAGCTTACGACGAACAGTAACTGTTACAGGCATGGACATGATAAATTGTTGATTGAATGAATGATTTGAAAAACATTGATAAATTCCTGTGTGTTTATCAATAGCTTTATTTATTCGAAGAATATTTCGATCATGAAGATATGTGAAATATCTATTATTATTTACAATATGACCATTATGCAACCATTGAATGTCAAATGGATTAAGTGCATTTGTTTGACAGCTTAATTCTAATTCATCACCATAATCAACAATTAAATTATTTGGTGATATTATTAGAAAAGGTATTTGCCCTAAAACAAAACAAATTCGTATAATTACATAATAAATAAGTTGAAACTTTTCAGTCAAAAATAAAGAAAAGAAATTTATTTACTTGGAATATTTTCATATACAATTGTTGCTATCGTTGTTGTTGTTGTTTGAGAATCAAGAACAATCAAAGTAAATTGTTTTGATGTTTGACCAATTGTATTTTTTGCATAACACATAATTTCTCCAGCATGATGTTTTCTTTTACATACAAGACAGTATAAATTTTTTTCCTTTTATTTATGTTAATTATTGACTTACTCAAGTTTATTTATGTTTAAATTCCCAAATGAATCAATAATGGCTGTTCCTGATATATTATATATGCCACGCCAAGTTATAGTTGGTATAGGAATTCCATTAGCTTGACATGACAATTTCACTGATTGACCAACAATACCAGTATAATATCTTTCAATTTGATTAATCGATGGTGGAACTAAAAATATTACATAATTCTAAAATACTTAAATCATAAAATAATATAAAATAGAATACCTTGAACTTCTAATCGAATTTGTGCATGAGTACGTTGAACAAGATTTTCTGCCCAACATATATAATAACCTGTATCTTGAACTTGTAAATGATGAATTCTCAATGAACCATTGTTTAAAATGTGAAAGCCTATTTATAAATTTTACAAAAAAATATTTTGTGATTGTTTTTTACTTTAGAAATTGTTTGTATAAAAAATAAAAAAGACTCATGCTGTAAAATAAAAGAACAGTAATTTACATAATGAATCTGTATTGTTATGTATTTTGTTTTTTATCTCTTTTTTTAATATACGATGTATAACTAATCTCATAATAAGTCGAACTAGAGATTTCATCGATGAAAATGTTCTACGAAGAAACTTTTTTTCTTTACTCTTCGATAGAAAATTTTCTTTTCTTTCGGATTGCATACGATTTACTTTAATTATAGACTAATAAAAAAATGGCAAGAAAAGAACCAAAAAAACAGAAAGAAAAACACGCACACGATAAAATTACTTTTTTTGCTATGGATCTGTGAGAAAGACCTTGCAGATGATAATTAATTTGATTTTTTACATAATGTCATCAAACAAAGAATTTGAACGACAATAATTAAGTCGATTTTTCTCAAAATGAACATGTAAAACAATATTTAAGCATCATTGAGCGTCATCTTACATAAGTATTTTTTTGATAAATTCATATTCAAATCACTAAATTAGTATGCCAGTATTCCTTATTTTTCTTTTTGTCTTGCATCATTTAACTTATGTAAATGTGACAGAATCAAATTACTTACAGTTCGAAAGAACAACATAGACTTCTTCGTAGGTACTTGAAAAAAATATTTTTTATTTCTAAACGTGAACATTGAAGAGATGGAGAAATTAACACATTGTGTAATTACTTTATGCGACAAGTGTCAATTCATTTCTTAACAGTTTCTCTTTCTTTTTTTTTAAACATTTCGCTTACGCAGGGGCAACAAAAATTAATTAAAAACACTTTGAGAAAGGAGAATATATCCTATAAACTAATGAAAAACATTTTCTTTCTAGAAGGTTTGTATTGCAATATAAATATATATAGGTTAAAATGATATGACATTAGATTTCTATTGTATATTAGTTTTTTCTATTTTTTTTACCTGGTTGAGTATCAATTGAATGACCTGCTTTCGTCCAGTAAATGATTGGTAATGGATATCCATCAGCATGACAATTAAGTGTAATAGGTTTGTTAATAATGCCAATGATTTCATTACTTGCTACTGTGACTATTGGTGGAACTAATATAGAGAAAAGAGAAGAAAAAAATATTATGTGCAAAATAAAGCTATAGCATCGAGAAAAAGAAAAATGTAAAACAACACGGAAGTGAAAAGTAGATTGTTGTTTCCCTTGTACAGGAAGTATGTTAAAGAAAAAAAAGGAGAAAAAAATACAATAATGAGGAAATATTGAAAAAATGTTTACCATATATATTTAGATGAACGTCGATAGAATCCTGTCCGGCTTCATTTATTATTATACATTGATATTTACCACTATCATGTTTTGATGTATGCAGGAGTAGTAAGCTGTTTGATGATGATATTATATATTTTAAATCAATATTTCCTTCAGATACTTTTAATTCGACATCATTATGAAACCATCTATATATATATATAAAGAAAAGCATCGTTTGTTTTTGAAACAAGATGATCATTTTTTTCGTACTTGACAATAGGTATTGGATAGCCTTGTATTACATGACAGGGCAGTTCAACAGGCTTTGGAGATATGACAAGAAATGATGTATTTTCTCGTTGAATTCGTGGAGGAACTATAAGTAAAGAAAAATTATTCATATATGTTCTTATTAATTTTATGTAATTATATCGGTTAGATTAATCAGATTGAAAGTGACGAGTTAATGACGACATTTTATTTCCGACAACTGATAAGATCTCTATCTAATAATCAACGTCCAAAGAAAAAGTTTCAATATGAAAAGATCGTCGCTTTTTGTTTGATTCTAGAAAAGTCCTTTCGAAGGAACTTATCCGCCCAATAACTTTCATTTAAGCTCACATCGTACTTATGCATAGGATTCATAGTGCAGATAGAAATTATGAAAAGAGTTTATTCCATTAGGCCTTTCTTCTTAAATTTTGGTCATTTGAACACAGAATCGGATCGAATGGTTACGGTGAGAGTATTTTCAAATTTAAACAATTTATTATTTTCTCTTCCAAACAAGACTTTTTTGATAAAATAAATTATCTTGTCAATCATTGTCGATTAATAATTTTTACCAAAAACTATAAGAATAAATTGATTTTCATAATATTTCAGAATTTAATCTTATTAATAACATGAGTTTTGTTTCTTTCTTTTTTTTAATAATTTGGTAAATCAGAAAAAAAACTTCTTATGATATAATATGATTTAATAATAAGATATTTAAATAATTTTCGAAAATATCCGATTTTTCTTCTTTAGAAAAAAATTAAGAATCGTATTTCAATACCTAATACTGTTAAACGAAACTGTTCTTTTGCTTCACCAGCTTTACTATAAGCTAGACATGTATAAATTCCTGCTTGAGATGGATCAGCTTGAATAATAAGTAATTGAAAACCGGATGGTCCAATTCTAAGGAACCGCAAAATATTATAAATCTTTCTAAAAAAACTTTTCAATCTACTTTTCTTTTCTTACCTATAGCGTGAATTTGTTATATCAACCGGAAGACCATCTTTTTCCCAGGATACAGACGGCAATGGATCACCTAAAAAATCGAACAATAATTTTACAAAAGAACTAAAATAAATATTCTAGATAAATATTTCAACCATTTGCTGTACAAGTTAAAGTAATATGATAATGTTGGATGACATTCACATTATCTTCATTTGGATCACGTTGTATAGTTGGCGGAACTAAAATTAATCATAAAATCTACTAAATTTAATCGAATAATAAACTAATAATCATACCAAATATTTGTAAATCAATATGATTTGAAAGTTCACCAGCTATATTTGTTCCAATGCATGTATAACGTGCATTATCATTTAAATTAACTGAATTTATAATTAATACACGATTTTCATCAATTAATTCATATCGATCTAAATTATTCAAATAAAGTCTTTTGTTTGAGATCTTCTTTTTTTTTATTTTCTTTTTAACTTTACCATTATTTCTATTTAAATCTCGTCCATTTATGAACCACATTATATGAGGTTCAGGTTTTCCATACATCGGACATTCAAGACGAGCTGTTTGATTAAATTTAACTTGATAAATTTCAACTAAATTCGATCGATCAATTGTTGGTGGCACTAAAATATGTTTAATATAAGTTTTTTTTTTCTTGAATTTAAAGTATTTTTTCTTACTAAAAACATCTAATAGATATGTTAGGTTAACTTGACCAGCAACATTTGATATTTGACATGTATAAAAACCTGCATCTGATGAATGTGCTGCGTCAATTTGTAATCTAGCTCCATTTTCTAATAATCTATAGATAGAAAAAAAAACGGGCGTAATCTCATTAAAAAAACAACGCAATACGATTCATTATTCTTCAACCTTGCATATGAATGAGATTCTAATAGATTCTTGTCATCTTTGAACCATCTATAATTTACTTCTGGCACTCCAAAACCATGACATAATAATATAATGTGTTTTCCAAGTATAACATATGGATTTAGATTAATATTTGTTTGATGAATTTCTGGTGGTACTTAAGAAAAAAAAAAAGACACGTTTCATTTTGTTTTCGTGTTTTTCTTTTGATTCTGATATTTACTATGAACTTGTATATCGAATATTTGTTGTGAACGACCAGCTAAATTTTCTGCTTGACATTGATAACGACCACGGTCACTTAATGAAATATTTTCAATATGTAATTGAAAATTATTATCACTCATTGAAATTCTAAATTCAAATACAATTATAGATGAAAACTTGAAAAATAAAATGTTTTTTTTCAAACCTTTCTGAATCAAATAGTATTTGTTCATTTTTTGTCCAAATAATAGTTGGTAGAGGAATAGCATGAAGTAAACAAGTTAATACAAGAGATTCACCTTTTAATATAGTTATCTCATTTGTCAATTGACCATTATTAACAATCGATGGTGGTACTAAAATAAACAGAATATTTTGTTATTTAACATAAAAAATAAATCTTAAAATATACATAGAACATCGATATGAATATCTTGTTTTGCAATACCAATTTTATTTTCAGCTATACATGTATATAGACCAGTATCATTTAATGATGCACGAGCTATTTGATAATATCGATTATGTCCCGATGATAATCGACGACTAAAGAAAAAATAATTTATTTGTTTTTTTACTCATTACATTGATTAAATCACTTTTTAAAATGCCAGGAAATAATTGGTTCAGGCGTACCATTGACAATACATTCTAAAGTAAAATGGTTACCAGCTATTGGTGTTGAAATTGGACTTATTGATATTGAATCAATTGATGGAGGAACTAAACGTATACAATCAAAAGTATTGTTTTATTTAATATCTAACAAGAAAACATATGCAATCATTGGAAAATGTTTGATTTTATACTCTGATTAATTTCTATTAGACAAAAAAGAGATCTCAAAAAAATTCTAGTTCATGATATTCTTGTATTGAAATATGATCTACTACAATTTTGTTGTTAATAGGAAGTTTCTGACATTTTATGTGTGCGTTATTCTAGATTTTTACTCCTGTTAATAAGGACAGAAAAGCGAAAAGCATGACATTTGCTTTTTGCCAGAGGAGGCTCCTGTTATAGACATAAAAATATCATAGATTCGAAACCTTAGGTTATCTTTTGCCCTTCAGGATAGATGTGCACTTGAAAAATGATACCAACGTGCTCCAACGGTTAGAAATATTTTTTCATAATAAAGTCAAGATGCTTTCATCGTTTCAAAAATATTTAGAAAAATCCATGACATATATTTGCAACGATTTTAATTGGATCTATTTTATTCTAGAATGCGCATTCCTTTTATGAAAAGCGAG
This sequence comes from Rotaria sp. Silwood1, assembly GCA_905250075.1. Lineage (NCBI taxonomy): Eukaryota > Metazoa > Rotifera > Eurotatoria > Philodinida > Philodinidae > Rotaria > Rotaria sp. Silwood1. Next base: position 7,220,511 of record CAJNOP010000003.1, on the reverse strand, counting down.
CGAGAGAAAAACGAGAGAGACAAGACAAAGTAACAAGATCAGGAAGTATGATAATCTAAACATGAAGATAGTAGAGGTAAACGGTAAATTCATTAGAAACACATAGTTAGCAGAGAAAGAAAAAGAGACACGGGGTGACAAGAAATGGCAAGAGATTGTTAAAACGCCATATATAAACAATCAACAAAACTAAAGAGCAAAAGCAGATGACAACACAACAAAAATAAACCGAGAACATCTCAACATTAATTTTCTATCTGAATGAAAAAAGAGAAAATAATAGCGTATGACGGGTAGCGTCAAGGCCACTTTTCAGTACAAAATATTTTCAAGAAAGAACTATATAAGGGTAACAAGGTCGATATATGCTACGAACGTAGATTAGTTATTTTCTATGTCATGACTTTCGGGTTTTTGATCTCCACACCCAACGAAATTTCGAGACAATGTTTTTCAAAAATAGCTAGGAATATGAAATCGACCACTCTGACCATGAATATTAAAATTATAACCCTCATAAAAGTAATACTGAAATGCGAAGTCGCTTTTATCAATATCGACATTTTAGGTTCCAAACTGAATGTTTTATCTCGTTTTCACATATGCTAGGCGCTAAAAGTTTGGACAGAAAGTCTTTAGATGTAACTTTTAAAGCTCTATTAGAATTCAGATGAATTATGATCATCAACTCATTTTAATAGGAAAAAACGGATAGGATGAGAATAGAATAAACAAAATCGCTATTTGGTTAAGAGTTTCTAATGCACTACCAATTTTTGAATTTAAAAGTAAGACTGTGTTAGTTAGAGGTAATTTTTCATGCTTTATCCAAGTGTCCCATTGAACTGATGAATCAATACCGACACTATATTGAAAATTGCGATATACAAATCAAAATATTATATTCTCTTCATTGTTCATCGATATTTTCGTCTTTCTGCTCATTTGTATTGGAATCATGCATATATATTTTGCTTTGATATTTGACGAAAAAAAAAAATTTTTTCTTCATCTAGTTGGAACGACAGCATAAATGTAATTTACTGTAAGCAAAAGTAAATTGATTTTATATTTGTACAACATATGATATCTATCAATGAATCCCCGTAGATGATGAATTGCTCTTGAGATAAAAATTATCCTTTTAATTTGGGTATACTATAAGTAAACAAAAATCCAAAAGAACTGATATTCATAGGGTTTTCTTCTTAAATTATCACTACTTCATTGTGTTTTTGATCAAGAGTGCGGTTTATGAAGAGAAATCAATTCTAAGAATTTTAGCCTTAACTGTTGCTCCTGAAGAGATCTCATAGTCCTCGCAATATATTAAAATTTTCAATCAAAATGAAAGTCATCTTACTGAGTTATAAGGTTTTCAATAAAACTGAACTTTCCGAATTCCTTGTAAAACACTTACAATTGTTGTCTATATAATATCACAAAAACGAAGTGTTCATTGTGATTGAAACTTTTTACGCACTTTATTAAAAATGTCTATGCATGTTTCCAATAGAAATTAACAGAAAAAATCTCAAGTGATATTCATCAGAAAGACAGAAATTCAAGAAAAATGACTATCTAAGTTTGTAACCCATATTATCCTCATATAGTTATCTCTTAAAGATATTTTGGGTCGAAAAATGTTCTTAATGCCACTCATCTTTTCACATCTTCTACCTATTTATGAAAAGATAAATTTTTCTATTATGATATATAATTATAATAATTAAGTTTGTCAATATTTGCGTCAAATAATTTGAACTATACTGTTGAATAATTATTGGCAACTTTTCCGGTGGAAAGTTGTTTAATTTAAATTTACATATTTAACAGAAACGTAATCAGACATTTTTCGGATACATCTTTACTTTCTTTAATACCAACAAAATTCTTATCTACGATGTATAAAAGCAATTTAAATTCATACGTCGTACCTAGAAGATTAATACGATAATGTTGCTCTGCACTTCCCGCTTCATTTGAAGCAATACATGTATAGAATATTCGTATGTCATTCTGTATCGATGCAAGTGTAACTGACAAATAATTATTACCATATTGTAAATGACGACCTTCTTTAAACCATACAATCTATAAAGTTTTATAATTAAAAATTTTATTTAACTTTTAATTATCATTACTGTCGGTTTTGGATTTCCATATGCTGAACATGTTAAATTTACAGTTGAATTATAAATAGCTTCAATATTTGTAATATCATTTTCAATTCGTGGTGGAACTTAAAAAAAAGTATTTAATAATATAAAACCAACTATTCCAATACAAAAAAAAAAAAACTTACCTAAAACTTGTAATTCAAGATTTTGTTTAGCTTTTCCTGCTAAATTTTCAGCTACACATGTATAAATTCCTGCATCTTTTTCATTTACATTACGAATTTCAAGATATTGATCATCGCGAAATAATTGAATACGTTTATTCTAAATCAAAAAACAAAATTATTCAAGAAAAAAAAACAAACATAAAATTCAATAAATTACATCGATAGAAAATTTCTTTCCATTTTTTAACCATTGTATTATTGGTTTTGGTATACCTTTAACTAAACATGGTAATGTATAAGTACGATTTATTTGAATTTTATGACGATTTGTAGATACATAATCAAACGTTGGAGGTAAAAATATATCAACAAAAAAATGTTTTTCACTTTTTCCGATTGAATTCGATGCGACACATGTAAATGTTCCACCATCATGTTCATTATTTATAAAAATTTGCAAGATTTCAGAATGATTACCTTTTATTCTATAAGAATAAAAATTCAGTTTTTGTTTTTGCAAGAAAGCGTTTGAACATACATGACATAATTATTTATATCAATTGGATGTCCATTTTTACGCCATAGAATATGAGCCGGTGGATGTGCAAATGTTTGACACATTAATTGAACTGTATTATTATTTTCAACTTGTAATAATTCTTCTGCATCATCATTCAATATTTCTGGTGGTACTTAAATAAAATAAAAGCATAAAGATATTTAAAAAAAAAAAGAAATGAAAATTTTTTGTTTGTTAATACCAAGAATTTCAAGTTGTAATTCAAGGGAATCAAACCCATATTCATTAGCAACGATACATTTCCATGTTTGACCATCTTCTAATTGTACATTTGGTATTAATAATTGATTTTCATTTAATTTTAATGAACGACGAGTTAATTCATGTTCAGTTTTGAAAGAAGGAGGAATCCATGTTGTATTAGTTATTACTATTAATGAAGATCGTTCACTACTATAAGGACATGAAAGTGTTATTGAAGAACCACGAACCACACTCGGACGAATATTTATATGACTACGCAATATTTCCGGTGGTCCTATTATAAAAACAATGAATTAAAAACAATTGTTATCATTTACATTCTTTTTTATTTACCAGACACAATAATATTAAAATATCGTCGATCTGTTCCAACATTATTCGAAACTATACATGAATATAGTCCAGCATCTTGTCTATCAACTGCTTTTATGAATAACTCTTTATCAAATCCATATAATTCTATTTCATTTTTATACCTATATAAAAATTTGAATAAATAATCATAAAAATATTCAATATACTTTCTCACCAACGCGTGACTGGTATTGGATATCCATATGCTGGACATTTCAGTGTTAAAGTTTCATTACGACGAATAATTATACGAATTGTTTCATTGTTTAAATTAATTGATGGTGGTGCTACGAAAGAAAAAAAAACAATAAAAACAAATATTTAATAACAAGAATTCTTCTTATACCATATGTTTCCAATATTATTTTTTTTCGAATTTCTCCTGCTTTATTCCTTACTATACATTCATATATACCTGTATCATTAATCTAAATAAATAAAAAGAAAGGAATAATTTTATATTGAAGTAAAACTAATCATTCAACTTGAACATGTTCAATAATTAGTTCTTCTTCTTTATTTTCTGATAATAAATTTGTATTGTAAGACCAATGAATTGATGGCTTAGGAACACCATAAGCTGAACAAGGTAATATAACTGTTGAATTAATTAATGCTTGTATTTTAACTTGTGTTAACGAATCATTAAATACAGGAGGAACTAAAATAATTTCAATAAAAATTTTTTTTTTAGAAATATTTCAATTCCATATACTTGATACATCAATATCAAAATATTTTTCAGCATGACCAGCTGAATTTTCTGCCAAACATATATAACGACCGGCATCATTTAATGTTAAATGTTCAATTTCAATATAAAGACCATCATAAACAAATCTTTAAGTATATATTTGTATTTTATATAATAAAAATCGTATTCATATTCTATTTACCTAATACGTGGTAATTCAATAATATTTTTTCCATTAAAAAACCATCGTCGTATAGGCATTGGTTTTCCTTCTACAGAACATGGTAAACGTAAATGTTCTCCATTTTTATATGTTTGTTCTGTTGCAAATATTCCATTATTTTCTTCACTAAACTTTGGAGGAACTAATTAATTAAAATTAAGAATAAAACAAAGATATATTATTCTATGACTATAATATAAATTTTTCTTCTTACTCATAACATCAATATCATATATAATATCAATTGATCCAACTATATTTGTTGCTTGACAAACATATCGACCTTCATCTTCAGACTAAATCAAAGAAAACATAATTTTTAAAAGAATATACTATTTATTTTACTTTAATTTTATTAATGATAAATTTTTTTCCATTTTGTTTAATAAAATGATGTTTCTTCTTTGGTTGAATTTCGTTTCCATTATAAAACCAAAGTAATTTTGGTTCCGGTAAACCAATAGCTGGACATAATAATATCAGTGTATGATTTAATATAATTGATTTTTGTTGAAGACGACTTATATTTTCTGATTTATATTCAAAATATGGTGGTACTATTTTATTAAAATTAAATAAAAATAAACAACAAAAAAAAGCAAAATTTCTTACTATGAACAGACATAGTAAATATTCGATGTGTTGTACCGGCTCTATTTGTTGCTGTACATCGATAAATACCTTCATCGGTTTGTTTTATATTTGCTAATATATACTGATCATTTGAATCAAATAATTCAAGTGGATTATCATTTTTATACCATTTAATTGTTGGATTTGGTGTACCAATAATAGGACAAATTAATTTTATTGTCTTACCAATTTCAGTTTGTATAATCATTTCTTTTTCAGTATCAATAATCCAAGGTGGAACTTTAAAAATATAAAAAATAAAGAAAAAAAAAAAAAATTTCTATAATGAAAAATACATACCGTTAACATTAAGTTGTACATATCGAGTTATTGTTCCTGCTGGATTCGTTGCTATACAATGATAACGATCACTATCTGTTACGTCAATTTTTCGAATTTCTAAAGAACCATTTGAATGTAAATAAGTATTTATATTTTGATTTTCTATATGAAATGTGTTTAAGATATCATGTGTCTACATATGAAAAGATATTCTTACGATTAATTGCATTATTTTGACGAAACCAAGCGAAAGTCGGTGGAGGATGACCAGTAACTGGACAAGGAAGAAGAATTGAGTTGTAAATATTTACATTAAGTTCAATTTCTACAGAATTATTTGTCAAACTGGGCGGTTCTAACAAAATCAAAAATAGTATATTTATTTCAAAAAAAAAAAAGAAAAACTTAGAAATTAAATAGTATTCATCAATAGGTTTATAACGAGAATGTTTTAAAATTATTTTTGACATTATATATCCTAGAGATCATCTCATTATCACATATCAATATCAATATATAGTGTCAGTTTTCGGGTTCAGATATAGTTTACAACTAAATTTTACCATTAAGCACTGTAAATAAATGTCTTATATAAGAAAAAACATTTATAATTTTATTTAGAATATTGTTCTAAGAGTGTCATCAAATGTGATTTGTGTTTTAAAATCAATTATATTTTCTAAAAATTATTGTATTTATAAAGAATTTTTTTTTATATAGATTTTTACCATAAACATCAACTTGAAATAATTGTTTTGCTTGACCGATTTCATTATAAATATCACAAGTATATGAACCACGATCGATTGTTTTCAATGAATGAATAGCTAATGAACCTGTTGAATCAACTGTCATTCGATCAGATTCCAAAACAAGTATCTAAACAATAATTAAATTAAAAAACCAACAACAATTCGATTGATTATTTTTCTTTTACATTATCATCTTTAAACCAATTAACAGTTGGTTTTGGTAAACCAATATGATTACAAGGCAACATCAATGGTTTTGAAACAATACCATGTAAATATCCATCAGATTCAAAAGTGAATCGTGGAATCACTAAAATAGAAAAAAAATCGAGAAATTTTGTAGATTCAAATTAAACTATCTATAAACATACTTGTAACAATTAAATTGATATTATCACTTGTATTTCCGAATAAATTAGAAGCAAAACATGTATAAATACCAGCATGATGTTGTTGAACATTTGTAATAATCATTGTCGATTTATCATCACTTTGATATGGACGTTCTGTATTATTATAATACCAACTGAAAAATAGACAATTTGATGTTTTTTTTTTTCGTACACAAAAAAGTAAAAATATCTCTATACACTATGTGAGGTTTTGGTGAACCATGCACTTCGCAAACAAGTTGGACTTTTTCATCGATTTCAATTTGAATTTCTTTGACAGGCAAATTTATTGTTGGTTTAACTTTAAAAAAAGAAGAAAAATTGAATAAAAAACAAAAAACAAAGAAAAATTTATTCTTACTCCCAACATCAAGACGAATTGATGCAGATGCTGATCCAACGGTATTTTGCACAAAACATGTATAATTACCACTATCTTCTTCTTCAGATGCTTGTCTGATGTGTAATTGTCCATTTGGACTTGTTCGATGACGAGTTACCTTTCACAGAAACATTCAAATTAGAATATTTTAATATAAAAAAAAAACAGCTTACAAGTTCATTTTCTTTAAACCAACGTATGTCAGGGTACGCCTCACCTATTACACTACATTTCAAATCAACATCATGACCAGGTGAAACAAGTATATGAGAACTCTCTGTTGTTACTGTAGGAGGTTCTGGAAATACATTATTATGATATAAAATACAAACATGATGATGTAAAAAAATATCCATACCAGCATAGATAAGTTGAGCTGCTTTAATATCTTCACCTGCTGTATTACTTCCAATACATTCATAAAAGCCTTTAAAATAAGAAAGTTTAACATAAAGACTAAATATACTTATTTTTTTTTTTATCAATTTTTCATACCTTCATCATCTTTCGTTGCCATTATAATCGTCAAAATTCCATTATGAACTCGTATTTTAGAGGATTGCTCCATAGGATTTATATTATTTTGTCGTCGCCATATTAATAATGGACGTGGAATACCAGCTGTACCAACACATGTTAATGTTACATTCCATTCATTTGAATACATGACAGTTTGTGGATACACATAAACATATGGAATTTCTATCATAGAAAGTAATGTTTGATTCATTATTAAAGATATCAATAATAAACACTCCTTCAGATCATACCTTGTACATGTAAAGTAATCCGTTCTTGTGTTTCACCACCTTCATTATGTGCAATACATACAAATATTGAACCATCATCTGGCTTTTGGATATTTCTAAATAGGAAATTAGATACTTGTCAAGATTTCTCTGAAAACTAAATTAAGTAATGGCATAAGATGTATTGAATGTACGCAATCGCCTGTGTCCGTGCAATATTTCTAAATTTTCTATGCTAGTCCTTAATGGAATTGCCGGAGATACTCGTAGAAACCATAATGTTAAATAGGAAAAATATATAAAAAATTATTCTTATGGCAACAAAAAAGAAATTTACATTAATGCCAAAGTGCCATTTTCAAAAATTCTTGTACGCGTTTCTGATGGTTCAATCAATAGTGATGATGATAATTCTCGCTTCCAATTTAATTTATAATCTTTTGTACTTTGTACAAGACAATCAATTGAAACAGTACTACCAATTAATGCAAATAATGATTTCGATGGTACCGTTTGCACAAGTGGTGGTGAAGCTATTTTATTTTAATTTTTTAATTCAAATAAAAATAAAATCATTTCAAATCTTCTCTTGTTTTGTTGAACTTACCAAGTATATCTACATTTATTTCACCAATATCATATCCACTAGTACTTGTGACATTACATATATATAATCCTTCATCATTTATTTCCGTTGGTTGATCAATGAAATATTCTACTGTTGTAGTTATATCAGCTCTTAACAAAAATAAATCAAAATGAAAACTTATAATGAAAAAAAAAGAAACACAAAAACTAAAAATATCCTATACGAATAATTCGAAATAGAAATCAATTGTCCATTTTTCAACCATTGAACTTGATATGGAAGTTGACTTTGTATATGACATTGAATTTTATTTGAAATATTTGATTTTATTTCAATAGAATTTGAATCAACAGTAACAACTGGTTTTAATGGTATATCAGATGTAAGTGCTGTTGAACTTAAACGTTGAAAAGGATGACCATTACTATCTGTGCCAGATAACTAAATTAAATTTAAAAATTAAAATTAAAATTGAATCATATTAAAAAGAAATATATGAATTACTCGAATGTAAAAGAAAAAAGTTTTAACAGGTGGTTCAAATTTTTTAAGAGTTGAATATAGTGTTGAATCAACAACATTTGATTGAAGTTTTTCGCTGATAAGTACATTACCAAATAAATCAATTAATTCAATTTGTTCAGCATTACGAACATTATCTTGACTATTTATTTCAATTGTTAAATAAGTTAAAGTACCTTCACAAGGAAGAAAAAGAACAATCAATTAAATAAGTTTTAATTAAAGTAAATATGAATTTACCTTGAATAGGTTGCCGACGTGTTCGTGTCAAATCAGTAATGAGATTTGATGAAAAACCATATCGAAACGTTAATCTACTTAAACCTGTTATACGAATCGAATGTGCTGATGAGGATATGACTTGAATTTTCCATTCACCAATCTTTAATCAAATTGTATAAACAAGGTATATATGAAATGTGTCAGCAATATCGAACAAATTTAATGTAAATAGAAATAATTATTTAAAGAATTTCTGTCGAAATTAAGGATAATTTAATGATTGATTTATCTGTTCATATTATAAGCTTAAAGTGCATTAAATCTGAAACAGTTTTTCTTCTTCTAGTGACTATAAATTTACAAGAAAACATGACAGAAAGCATGACAATCTCTTATTTATTTCAGAATTTTATATGCACTAAGATAACATTATTAAAGGGAATTATTCGTCAAATCGTATGGGGAATTTCATCAATTATTTCAAGCATTATGTCTATTCTAGTTGACTGATTAATATTGTTAAAACAAATAAAAAGCATCGAAAAATAACTTATTGCGTTGTGTTACTCATATATATTATCGAAGAAAATAATGAAACCAAATTTTAAGTTGAAGTTTTGTGACTCTCTCTCTCTCTCTCCATTACAAACCTTAGGAAACCAAGGTGAAAGCTTATTGATCCAAGCTTTTTTTACTACTATTAGTGTTCTTTACTGAATATTTTGCCGAGACACTAAATAGAAATTTTGCATAAAGATTAAAATTTTTTTAATAAACTGGATTCGATAAAGCAGTGTTTTAGGTTTCTCATGACATACTTTAATCAGTAAAAAACTATTATCTCTTTCATTTCATTGAGACAACGTTTGAGGAGAACATATTCGATCCAAGTGCACTTGGACAGAACATACTTATGGATCTTTTTTGTTCTTCTTTTATCCATTGAGAAAACAACTTACTGGAAGAAAAATGAGTATGATACTTCTTTATCGAATCTAGATTATAAGAAAAAGACCTTAGTTTTGATGTATAGTTTGTATTTAATGTTTATTCACACTCGACAAAAATATCCGATATACGACACTAAGTACAATAGTATAACTTTAATTGAATCTTAAAGTAAATTTAATTTACCATTGGATGTTTTACATTTAATATATAAACTTCTTTAAGACGTAAAAGACGTGTAAACCATGCACGTTGATTTAATGTTTTTTCTAAAGAAAAAGGTAAATTATAAATTCAATTAAGTAATAAATTTGAAATAAAATAATACTTGATGGATCAATTAATGTTACTTGTGGATTAGCACCACTAACTGATATAGTAAATTCAAGAAGTTTAGAATCAACTGCTAATGTATAAGTTTGTTTATTTCGTTTGATTTTATCAATAACTAATAAATTAACTTTTCGTGTTTGAATTGAATGTTGAACAAAATTAAGAATCTATTAAAATTTTTAAAAAATCAAATCAACAACAAAACAGAATTAAATTTATTTTCATTATACCTCGCTAACTTGTTGTTTATGTAAAGTAAATACTTGTCCACTACTAGTAGCAGCAATTTTATGAAATATTTGATAGCCTATATGCTCTTGATCACCACAATCACCTGTCATGACGAACACAACCTTTATTTGAAACACAAATGAAATATATCTTAATAAAAGAGCAAAGAAAAGAGTTTTTTTTACTTGACTTTGCTTTTCTTGAATTAATTTTAAAACAGTATCACCTGAAGAATAATCTTTTGAACGAGCATCAGTAAATACATAAATAAATGAATTTGGTAATGATTGTTCAAGAGCTAATTTAATAGCCGTTATTGTCATTTCTGGACAATCACCACCACCTTGTACAATTAAATCTTGTAAACCTCGTTGAAATCGATTTGAATCACGAGTTTTTAATATTGGTCCAACATCTATATATATATATATTAATAAAAATCTTTTGATATTTTATGATATTTACCTGGATCAGCAAATGGTATAAGTATATAATCATAAATAGCATATTCTCGTTGAAGTGTTGCGTTATAGATATGTGTTGCACCTTGAATAACTTGTAAAAGATCATCATGCATTGATCCAGTTACATCAAATACAAAAGTTACACTTGATGTTCCTAATGGTGGATTTGTTTGATTAGAATAATCAATTGATAATATGATTATAAATATTATAAATATTATTGTTCTCATTTTGTAATTCACAATTGAATATAACTTTGATTATAGAGACAATTTCATGTGAATTATATTATGCATATAGTTGTGTCTTTTGCGTATCACCATTCATATGCTCGCCTTTTCTGTTCTAATACAGTTTCTTTTTTTTTTCGCATATTGAGCCTCCAGGACACGTTCAATCGGCAAACGAGAGCGGATGAATTGATGACCTAACAGATTAAACCAATGTGTCACTAGTTGATCATGTATACAGTGGTATGCATGCATGCGTGCAAAAGAAAGCCTAGTGGGTGTATGAGCTCAATGTGAAGTTGTTTATTATTATGCCTCATTGAATGACCAATCGATTGATTCTTTTTTGTTTTGACTTGTATATTTAGACAATTTAGCCTTCAGGTAATATATGACTTCTTAATTATTCATGCGTTGTTCTAATTTTCTCTTCCAAATAAATCATAATCTTTACAGAAAACATGGAAACTAATCCTAAAGTTTTTTTCAACTTATTTTCATTTGTTAATTATTGTTAGATAAAATTTGAATCAAATAAATAGTATAGTTGCATGACAAAGTTCATATGTACTCAAACAAAAACTCTTTTGTTGCTAAACTTTTTCCTTCATTTTTATGTAAACTTCCTGCCAGCATATAAAATTTTTGACAAAAAAACCAGAAACATCTGTCATATTAAAGTTTCTATTAATAATAATTGATGCATGGTTCAGGGACGGTTATATATATATATATGTGCATGTTATAAATCAAACGTGCTGTTTTTATGTTGACTGAGACTGATGTTAAATACGTGCATGGAATTACTAAATTCTAAATGAATGATTATCAACTTTTGTTGTTTGACGTTCACATTGATGTAATATTCCATCTAATTATAATAAACTACATGACGCATAAAAAAAAAATGTTGATTTTTTTTCTAATTATTTGAAAAAAGAAAGAAAAGAAATAAGAAAAAAAGCTCAATCTGAGTGATAATAAATATCGACAGAAAAATTTAGGTGAAAAGTTTTCTCATTGATTATTTATTTTGTATTAAATAAAAAAAAACAAGTTTTTGAACAAGAATCAAATAACATTAACTTCAAATTTACGAGCATTTGTGATTTGTCGTCATGATCTTTAATAGCTTATCTACATCTGCCATTTTGATTCTAGATTGCTCGTAAATATTCCCATGCCATTAAATTCATTTTTTTTTCTACAATAACAAATATAAGTTTTCTATATACTCATAGACACTATCACCATTGGTTCTCTAGTATGCACGAACGTGAGTAGCATGAGAAAAAGATCTGAATAAATAAGGTAAATGTTTTACACATCAATACATTATCATTATCACCATTGTCATCGCCACTAGAAACAGAAACATTAACATAGCAAAAAAAAAAAGAAAAGAGAAAAAGAATAACAAGAGAAATAAATCAAAAAATTTGCTACATGACAGAACTGTGTGAAACGTTACATTGGTTTATATACGCCATTCGATACATCATCAACTATTTCATTCGTTCTATTCCGAAGATAGAAAAAAAATTATAGTTATTACGTTTAGTTTTTACAAAAAAGCTCACGTTATCGTAATGTTCTTGTTCATTCGTTGCTTACGCCTAAAAGGCAGACAGATCTTTGCGGATGAAAGAACACTAATAACATCCGGAATACTTGCGCACATATTTCGACATAGATCTCGACATACCGTTAGAAAATATGAAGATTTTTTTCTTTTTCTCTCCATTATAGAAGAATAGCGTGTTAGGTGGTAACAGGCAATACTCAACTTTCTGGCTCATCATTCACAATAATACAGGTAAACGAGCACACCACCCATCAAATATAGATTTATTTCGACACTAAAGTTGTGATATAGTTTTTAGTGAACATGATCTCGAAAAGAAAATTTTTTTTATCATCTTTTACTTTATTTAGTAAATGTTTATAATCTAAAAATATTTATTGTCGACTATTGTTTATTTTTTTTTGCTTTTTTTGTCAGAAGTAGTATATTGATGACGTATGAAAGGTTTATCAAGTTGAAATCTATATTAAATTCAGAAGAAAATAATAATCTTGAGATTTATGTTTAAGATTTCATCGCAACAATAGAAAGTATTTGTCATGTTTTTTTTTTTTTCTATTTAATAAGCAATCTAAAAAGTCTAGTTCTCTAAGAAAATAACATTCAAATAACGATCTTTTCAAGAAGAGAGAAGAAAAAAAGTTAGGATACTATGATGTGTGAGACATTCAGATTACAACAACATTTTCTTATTTTTATATGTTCAAGACGTCAAATTTCTCATGTGACATTAGTTGCTATCTAATTGAACACGAGAGCAAGTAGTACTTATGATTGACATATACAGAAAAAAAGAAGAAACATGGGTTTGTTGCCGTGAATGAATGACGTTTACAAAGGCATGTCTGACGAGTCTATCTGCTCAGGCTGAATGATGAATAAAAAGAGTTCTATAACCAATTAGTAAGTTACATGAGAGAAAGAAAAAAGAGACAATGAAAAAAAAATGATTATTCTAACTAGAAAAAATATAAATGACAACAACAATGTGTGTGTGTCATGTTTCTAGTTTAGATGAATTACGGTTTATTGTATAATATGTGCAATAAAAACAAAACTATAAAAGAATAGACGAAGCGCATCATTGCATTTCATTGAACATATTCATCAAAATTAACACGCATATTGATAGTTAGTAATATTAAGATCAAAAGAGCGAAGTAAAATAAAAACTAAGAAAGAAAGAATATATATAGAACTACTCATGTGTATGTGCTAGCAATAAACTACTATATGGCAATTGGTTCATACTGAGCTGATTCCAAGAGTACTTGAAAAGCAATTCTCTCGTTTTCCTTCATGTTTTTTTTTTCTTTACAACTATTCAGTCGTCATGATATATACGACTTACAAGTGAAGAAAGGGAAATGAACACTTTTAGCGCAAATCTAACCACCTATAAAATGCGTAAAAAACTTATAACGAAATTACCAACACTTAGCCTCTATATAATTATTGTCGAATCTGCCTATTTGTCAGTTTTTTTCTCTCACTCTCTGCTTTCACCGATTGACAAATTATGTATGCTGAGCAACTCTTCGATGTTGTAAACTTTTCTAAACAAGAAAACTTATATATAGAATCGACTACCTTCGTTAATTTACTATTCTCTACTTTAACTTCCTTTCTAACTTGCCTAAGGTCTTATCGTGCGCATCGTCTGTCAGGCGATCCATATCCTCTTCCTCCTCACTATAAAAAGTTTAAGGAAGTTCTTAGTGTGTATATGTTGCTCTATTGTTATGCTTTCGTTTCGTATATAACGGTATATAGAGACACAAACTGGAAGTCTCAAGCGATTTTGTCGTCAACATCATTTAATTCAATTCATCGTAGGTTGTGCATTAACAGTAACAGCGGCCGTCGAACTTTTAACGGTGTTTTCTTTTTTTTTTCTTTCTTCTTCTTTTTCTTTCTCATCTTCTCACTATTCTCTTCATTTCTTTCTACACATCAACATTCACTGATCTTTTTAATACCAATTATTATTAGTTTCCTTCTTCGCTCTGCTTCTCATCTGTCGGTCTTTTTCTTATATTAGCGTGCAGCATCTGTGTTCAACAAGAAAACAAATTTTATCAACACTTTTATATTGATTCCACCTATAGACGTTTTCATCAAGATTGTTATTATTTGAACATATAAATTTACAACAACTGTGATGGATATTCAGGAAAATGGGGTATGCAATTTTCTTGATGATTGGACTCAAGAATAGAAAAAAATTCATTTTTCTTATCATAATTTATCGTTAACTATAGATACAAGAAAAATAAATCAAAAGTAAAAGATAAAACAACAGATTTTTACCTCTTTGATCATATATTGAACAAAACACAAAAAAAAACATTTATATTTCTTCTACATTTCTTTTCATTCATTTAAATATTTACAACTTTGAAAGAATCTAATGAATAAAAATGATTATATATTGACATAAGTACCATGTTTTATCAATATTATTTTATTGAAACATTCATTGTGTAGACTTTTTTATTTTTATTTCTCACATTGCGTTTCCAACGTTCCGTTTCATTTTTCCTTCTTTTTCTGCCTTCGTCTTTATTTGTTACTGTGCTCAACAACTATCCGTTCTTTTCTAACTATCATAAAAATCAACAAGAGAGAAAGGCAACTATTTACTGTTTATTTACTATTAATCATATTTTATATTAATACACGAAATTAATAAGAAAAGATCTCTGCTAGTAATCAATCTTGAATACGCGGTGGGACTTTTTTTTTGGTTGGTTTTTTCACTTCGCTGCGTCATGAACATGCAAAACTCATGCATGAGCATGTACCTTATATTACTGACACTTTCTTTTGCTTATGCTTCGACAGCAGTACTCGACGACTGTAGTTCTTGTTTTTTCCTTTGCTCTTTTCTTATTGTTGCACATCCATTCATCAGGTTTCTCAATATTGCTGTGCATTGACACACTATAGTCGTTATCTTTTTCTTGTTAAAATAAAAGAGTCAGAACTATGAATTTGTATGATCTTTGAGTGGCTTAGTTTTTTTTTTTCCGCAGTTTTTTTTTCTATAGTTAGTAACTTATAAAAAGCATAAGAAAAATGGATAATGAAACAAATTCTTCTTTTCAAAATTAATGAATAAAAATCAAAGTTTATACATATTCTATTATTTGAGTTTTGACCAGAAATGAAAGAAAAATTAAAAATTTATTTAGGAATTTGATTTCTTATCATCATCATCGTCACATTGTTCGAAACTAATCAATATGACCGATCAAGATACACGTTATCGTCTTGTTCTACTTGGAGCTAGTCGTACAGGAAAATCATCTATTATTCATATGTTTTTAAATGGAAAATTTTTGGATACATATAAAGAAACTGTTGAAGATTTACATTATCGAGAATTTACTGTCGATGATAAAACAATTAAAGTTGATATATTAGATACAGCTGGTAAAATAAGCAAAAGCAAAATAATAATAATAACAATAAAGTTTTAAATTCAATTTTTCTTCATTTATCTAGGTAATATGGAATTTCCTGCAATGCGCCGTCTATCAATTGCAACATCACATGCATTCATTCTTGTGTATAGTAAGTTTTTAAAAATTTTGTTCAAGCATAAATATAATTATTTTCTCTAATGGAAACATCTAGGTGTTGATAATATGTCATCATTTGAAGAAATCCGTCATATAATTGAACAAATAAAAGAACAACGAACGAATTATGCCGAAATACCAATTGTTGTTGTTGGAAATAAAACAGATCGTACATCTGTTCGTGAAGTTGAAGAACAACAAGTTCAAACAATGATCAATGAACTTGGTCCATTACATTGTCGTTTAGCTGAATGTACAGCACTTGATCGTGCATCAGTAATTGATATATTTCTTAAACTACTTAGTCTTGTACAATTATCAGCAGCAAGACAATTGAGTCCTATATTAAGACGAAAAGTCAGTGAACGACTTAAAAAAAAGGAATTTGATGACAAGGGTGACAAAGGTATTAATCGTAGTCGAAGTCTTATACGACGAACATCTATGAAAAAAAAATCAGCAACGTCATCTGGCGCTGATAAACATTCACCGGAAACACCTGATTGTTTAGTTTCTTAAATTTTATCTCATATTTAAAGTATTTTTTTTCTTTTCTTTTTTTTTCATACGTATATTCATGTTTAAACCTTCGTTTATTCTACTTTCCTTCTATGTCTCTGTTCTGCAAAATAAAAAAAAACAATTGTCAAATATAAAATCAGATTTATTACTTCAGGAAATTTTTATATTATACAAAAGAAGCGTTATTTCATTTGATTTTTAACAATATTTTTCAAATAGAAATATCACTTTTTATTGCTTCCTAATCACATTATTTTTTGATCCTTTGATCTTCTAAATAACGAGAAAAAAATCAAAAACATTCAATTGAACCGGCTTTACTTCTTGTACTTTGTGAATAATTTGTATTTTGTAATAATGATAGAATGACACGTAATCTATTCTTAGAATAGATAATTAGTTTGTTTCTTATCTTGGCATAGACTTATTATAGAACTTCATGATTAAGAAGTATCTGTGAAAATGTTCCAGCACCAGCACCTTGTTTAGTTTCTTTATAATCCAGATTTAGTTTCATTTCTTCAAGAATATCAAAAACACAGTAATAACTTAATGCTAATTACGTTAAATAAATAGAATCATTTTAACTTTTTTTAAAATATTGAATCTTAAGAAATAACAAGCATTTTCGATTCAAATATAACTTGAAAAATGATTGTAAATTATTTTTTGCCCTGCTTCTGAAATTTCTATTAAATGTGCATAGTTGCAATAAAATTTATCACTACTATAAAGTGAGTGAAAAGAAAAAATAAATAAAAAATATTATTTCTTTTTTTTGAATGAGCCTAACTTTTATAGAAGTTGAATATGCTAAGATATCATAGAAAAAAGTTTACATAGAAAATAATAACTTATCATACTTTGTCGTTTGAAAATAGTATCTAAATATATAAATCATATTCTAAATCATGGCTTCTTTTTCTATATCTATATTTAGTAGTAATAAAAAGTAATGAGATTAAAAGTCCTCTATATAATAGTACATAAACCAAGTTTGATCTTTTTATTTCAGGATATGAAAAATAGGTATTCTCTCTTGTAAATATATCTAGAATGGAAATCCTAACGAATAATTTTGTATGTTTGCATATTGTCGTTTCATTAATATAAAATTCTAAACATATATAAAGCCATGTTTAGTATCAACTGAAGAAAAATTTTCAATTAAAATAATTCTTCATTTGAGATTAATTTGCATCATGGTTTATGATCAAAAACCTAATTTATTTTTATCAAAGTTTGTTTTGAGTATTTTCATCATCGATAGAAATGTCGGTTTTCTTTTCTCTTTTTGTTCTATTCATTATTTTACATTGATTTCAGACTTCAAAAGATTTTATTATATAGTATTATTTGTGTCAGACAATTATGAAAGAACAAAAAAAGATACTTTTAATTTGTCTATTGAAAATTTCATGATGTATCCTTTGGATACACTCGGCATATTCATTAACTGATCTATCTATTTCTTGAAAAAATAATTGAACTATTATTATATATTCATAATAAAACACGAAGGGCATCAAAGAACGTCCTTCACAATAATAAAACAACTAATATACTGCATTATGTTCTTGTTCATAAACACTATTAACAATCTCTTTGAAAAATATATTCAATTAATTTTATGAATTTAACATCTTTCATCACACCAAATGCATGTGCAAGGTCATTTAAATACTACACAATCCACGATTTAGTATTGCAAAGATTTATCTAAATATACTTTCTTCATGATAATAAATAGCTAAATTTAAACGTTCTGCAGATATGACATTAATCTATTGTGTTAATATTTGAAATATTACCCTCACCATGTTGTAAAATAGCCTTTTTTTTCAAGGAGACTCTTATAATTAACAATAAAAGTTGAGAATTATTGTTACCGTAGAATGGCAAAAGATCTCTGAATCATAATTAAAAGGTGTACTCATTTTATAAAGAAATTACTTAAGATCATTCTAAAAACAACAACATTGCTGTTTTTTATCCGAGTAAAATGTCATAGCATATATATATCAAGTGGTTTGTAATAATGCCTTTGCATACCATGTATACTAGTAGCAAGAAACATTTGATTTTCATTAATAGTTTGTAACTAATGATGTAAAAGTACTGATATTTTTCTTTATGATTTTGTTTATCTGTAACATGGGAAAAAACTCATGCTTGCATTGAAGATTTTATGTCTTTTTAGTAAAAACATTGTTTTATTATTTTAGAGAAGGACTTCTTTTTTTTAAACGTACCTTTCAATACTGATTGTTCAGTTTCTTTGTCTCTCCTAAGCATCACATAACAAGAAGATGCATTGATATACACTTACGATTTCGTAAATCTTTTTCTAGAGTACCGAGGAGAGAAAATCTTGAGAGACTTTACTAATCATTGGATGTTGTAAGCCTTACAGTATATAATCCTACGAAGTCGTAAAAATATCTTGCTAGGACACTTGATATGTTTCTTACTATATGATATCAACGCGTATTTTACATGATTCTTACTACGAAATTCTAGCAAAATCTAATGATCGGAGTCGTGTAAGACCTAAGATGATCTTATAAAAGCATAATTTTAGGTTTGTCTTGTGGAAATAGTCATTATAACCATAGTTTTATGCATTGACATTAATGTTTAAGCGATTAAGTGCATGCTAGTTTAAAGACTACAGAATTGAAAATACAGCTTATTATATAGTGATGTTTGTCTGTTACAAAATGACGCTACAGATCATTTTATTGATTCGATAAAATATATGTTATAGAAAAACCTTACGTAATCGTAAGAATTTTCAAGAATCTCATAGTATGATTTAGTGTAAGATACGAGTTTATTGTACGATTTCATCGGAACTTACAAGATTTTACGTCTGATTTCTTGATCTGGAGTAACTTAAATCTTGGCATATAAAATCATACAAGATCATTAACGATCTTCGAGCTATCTTGTATGATTATGGAAGATTATAAAGAAAGTTCCAATATGATCTTGCAAGAATCATGTCAGATCTTTTATAATTGCATTATTTGACCTGAGTACATTCATATTTCCCATGAATTAAATATAATAGCTACAATAGTATAATGACATTAAAATAAATCCAATACTCTTGAGACACCATGTTTTACTGTGATTAATGACTAATGTAGATGACAAATGGAATATGAAATGAGCTGGAGAAAGATAATCATTTAGCTGGACACTTGACATGACAACAAAAACAAGAGAATCACCAAAAAAACGTCGAAGAAAAAATGAATTATATAGTATCATCTAAATAATGACTGTAAAACGTAAAACATGCTCAAGAAAATTATTGATCGAATAGAATATTTATATATTCAGCGTGAAGTAAAATGACAACGACCAAATGACAACTGTGTGGAAAGAGATACGTAAATAATAAATTGTATTATTATGATTTTTGAATAGTATACTGCATCTGAAACACTTCCTTTTTCTATTGTTATTGTTAAAGTCAGTAATTTTATTTTGCTATTTTAGATCAAAAGCGACTTTTTTTTTCAAAAGTCTAATTTTATTTCGCTAGTATTTATTTGAGCAATAAAAATATTGGAATGAGCAATAATTAAAATACAATTTAGCTATAACTTTTAAGTAATAAAAAAAACTTTATCTGAGCAATTTTATATTATTAAATGTACAATAATTAATTCATTAAATAGCGCAGTAATTTCATATTTTGGCAATAAAAAAAAAAGAAAAAGAAAAAAAATAGTATATTATTGTGTCAATAAAGCTTTTTTTGCTTTAGATGATCTGTCTCTTTTTCTATTTGTACTATTTTCCACATTTTTTGCCTCTGGTGAAGATTTGCAATGTTTTCACCGAATGGATATACCAATGATGTGCTTGCAAAGATAATTTTTAAGGAATTATGGGCAAGTGCAAATTGCTTTGAGTGTGGATGGATGTGAGTCTTAGTCTTCTCTTCACTCACTCCCATTCCACATCCACATCCATATATATTATAATTTAAGTAAATTATTGCTCACTCATTATAATTATTCCTCATTCAATATAAATATTGCTCATTGATTATAATTACTGCTCATTCAGTATAATTATTGCTAAATTTAATTATTACTCATTTAAATTATTGTATTGCTCAATTAAATATAAGTCATTTTATTTATTGAAATTTGCTTTGAAAAATCTTAGTTGCAACACATGAGTTTCCGTGTTAGACTAATATCACACAATTTTTAAGTTGATCTTGACATTTGCTTCAACGTTAATTGACCTAGATTCGTTCTAACATATGATGCAAAAGTAATATAACAAATATTGGATTCTATTTCTTTTCGATAAAAGAGTGCTTAAAAACACTTTATTTATCAGAAGATAGACACTGTTTCTGTTTCGAATGTTATATAATTAGTTTTATCATCGACTCACAAATAAAACTTCGCAACGGAAAAGAAAAACATTCTCAAAATGGGTCCGCACCTTTCCTAAAATGTAAAATAACCATACAAAATATCAACTCTCATATTTCGCAAGTAAACACTCATTGAAACAATAATATCTTTTTGGATGACTTGATAGAAAATTTCCTTCTCTTTCGACCTGTAAATAACGTATTTTTGCTTTACATTCATACACAAACTGACACTAGAAGAAAGAAAAATACTCGTACAATGAATGTGTAATTTTTATATTAATTCATCAGATAAATCATATAAAATGGCTGAAATAATTAACTGTCGTTTTATATGATTTATTTGATAAATTAATATAACAATTACAAATTTGTTATGCAAATGTTTTTATTTCTTTTTATATCATTTTCTTTATGAATGCATAACAAAATTAAGTTATATTCAGTTCGAAAGAGGAGAAAATTTTCTATTAACGAATCAAAAATATGATTGTTCCAATACGTGTTTACTAAAGACATATGAGAGTTGATATTCTGTATCGTTATTCTACATTATATGAAAAGTTGGAATCCATTTTGAGAGTGCTTTTCTTTTCTCTTGTGACATTTCATTTATGAACATATGATAAAGATAAATTATATACGATTTGAAAAAGAAAAATCGTCTATCTTCTGATAAATAAAGTTTTCTTTAGGCATCCTTTTGTCGAAGAGAAATAGGATCCCACATTTATTTCACGTAGGTGAAGTTAGCACCAGATTCGAGTAAATCCCGCCAAGATTCGCCCAGGAACATGTTCCAACTGTCCCAAGGTGTGTTCCAAGTACAACTCGATGAGCTCTATCGAATGGTGTATTCCAATTCCAGATAGCTCAAACACAGTCCAAGAAAATCAGAACATACTAGCTTTTCACCATAGGTGATTCTGCATCCATCGACTAAAACCCGCCAAGATTCGCTCAGGAGCATGTTCCAAGTGTTCCA